>JAQBSW010000746.1:0-172460 GCA_029291075.1 Eudiplozoon nipponicum | reverse complement strand
ACTTCAAGCTGGCAAACTTAATTTAAATAATTATTACCACCACGCGCGCAATCAATTATTGTTTAGATTGTATTGCCTATATATGTATATGTGGCGAAAGCTGCAAACAGTTAATGTTCGTGACTGCATAGAAATTGTGCAGCCGACATTTCCAGTCAAGTTCAATGTATGCAAGACTGCTGGAGGTGAGAGCCGCATATCTAAATTTGATTTCCATATATATTCAATGCGGTTTGATCCTCGGTAGTCAGTTTGCCGTCGTACTCTGATGATGATCATGGAAGGTCGAAACGCGTCAGTGCGTTGCGACTGGCGGTAGTTTTGTTATGTTGTTCGATGACTGGTTAAATACAATGGGATTGGTGTTTACTTGAAGCTCGCAAACTTGATTTAAAGAATTGTTACCATCACCCGCGCAATCAATTATTGTTTAAATTGTATTGCCTATATATGTATATGTGGCGAAAGCTGCAAACAGTTAATGTTCGTGACTGCATAGAAATTGTGCAGCCGACATTTCCAGTCAAGTTCAATGTATGCGAGACTGCTAGAGGTGAGAGCCGCATATCTAAATTTGATTTCCATATATATTCAATGCGGTTTGATCCTCGCTAGTCAGTTTGCCGTCGTACTCTGATGATGATCATGGAAGGTCGAAACGCGTCAGTGCGTTGCAGCTGGCGGTAGTTTTGTTATGTTGTTCGACGACTGGTTAAATACAATGGGATTGGTGTTTACTTCAAGCTCGCAAACTTGATTTAAAGAATTGTTACCACCACCCGCGCAATCAATTATTGTTAAATTGTATTGCCTATATATGTATATGTGGCGAAAGCTGCAAACAGTTAATGTTCGTGACTGCATAGAAATTGTGCAGCCGACATTTCCAGTCAAGTTCAATGTATGCGAGACTGCTAGAGGTGAGAGCCGCATATCTAAATTTGATTTCCATATATATTCAATGCGGTTTGATCCTCGATAGTCAGTTTGCCGTCGTACTCTGATGATGATCATGGAAGGTCGAAACGCGTCAGTGCGTTGCAGCTGGCGGTAGTTTTGTTATGTTGTTCGACGACTGGTTAAATACAATGGGATTGGTGTTTACTTCAAGCTCGCAAACTTGATTTAAAGAATTGTTACCACCACCCGCGCAATCAATTATTGTTAAATTGTATTGCCTATATATGTATATGTGGCGAAAGCTGCAAACAGTTAATGTTCGTGACTGCATAGAAATTGTGCAGCCGACATTTCCAGTCAAGTTCAATGTATGCGAGACTGCTAGAGGTGAGAGCCGCATATCTAAATTTGATTTCCATATATATTCAATGCGGTTTGATCCTCGATAGTCAGTTTGCCGTCGTACTCTGATGATGATCATGGAAGGTCGAAACGCGTCAGTGCGTTGCAGCTGGCGGTAGTTTTGTTATGTTGTTCGACGACTGGTTAAATACAATGGGATTGGTGTTTACTTCAAGCTCGCAAACTTGATTTAAAGAATTGTTACCACCACCCGCGCAATCAATTATTGTTTAAATTGTATTGCCTATATATGTATATGTGGCGAAAGCTGCAAACAGTTAATGTTCGTGACTGCATAGAAATTGTGCAGCCGACATTTCCAGTCAAGTTCAATGTATGCGAGACTGCTAGAGGTGAGAGCCGCATATCTAAATTTGATTTCCATATATATTCAATGCGGTTTGATCCTCGATAGTCAGTTTGCCGTCGTACTCTGATGATGATCATGGAAGGTCGAAACGCGTCAGTGCGTTGCAGCTGGCGGTAGTTTTGTTATGTTGTTCGACGACTGGTTAAATACAATGGGATTGGTGTTTACTTCAAGCTCGCAAACTTGATTTAAAGAATTGTTACCACCACCCGCGCAATCAATTATTGTTAAATTGTATTGCCTATATATGTATATGTGGCGAAAGCTGCAAACAGTTAATGTTCGTGACTGCATAGAAATTGTGCAGCCGACATTTCCAGTCAAGTTCAATGTATGCGAGACTGCTAGAGGTGAGAGCCGCATATCTAAATTTGATTTCCATATATATTCAATGCGGTTTGATCCTCGATAGTCAGTTTGCCGTCGTACTCTGATGATGATCATGGAAGGTCGAAACGCGTCAGTGCGTTGCAGCTGGCGGTAGTTTTGTTATGTTGTTCGACGACTGGTTAAATACAATGGGATTGGTGTTTACTTCAAGCTCGCAAACTTGATTTAAAGAATTGTTACCACCACCCGCGCAATCAATTATTGTTTAAATTGTATTGCCTATATATGTATATGTGGCGAAAGCTGCAAACAGTTAATGTTCGTGACTGCATAGAAATTGTGCAGCCGACATTTCCAGTCAAGTTCAATGTATGCGAGACTGCTAGAGGTGAGAGCCGCATATCTAAATTTGATTTCCATATATATTCAATGCGGTTTGATCCTCGATAGTCAGTTTGCCGTCGTACTCTGATGATGATCATGGAAGGTCGAAACGCGTCAGTGCGTTGCAGCTGGCGGTAGTTTTGTTATGTTGTTCGACGACTGGTTAAATACAATGGGATTGGTGTTTACTTCAAGCTCGCAAACTTGATTTAAAGAATTGTTACCACCACCCGCGCAATCAATTATTGTTAAATTGTATTGCCTATATATGTATATGTGGCGAAAGCTGCAAACAGTTAATGTTCGTGACTGCATAGAAATTGTGCAGCCGACATTTCCAGTCAAGTTCAATGTATGCGAGACTGCTAGAGGTGAGAGCCGCATATCTAAATTTGATTTCCATATATATTCAATGCGGTTTGATCCTCGATAGTCAGTTTGCCGTCGTACTCTGATGATGATCATGGAAGGTCGAAACGCGTCAGTGCGTTGCAGCTGGCGGTAGTTTTGTTATGTTGTTCGACGACTGGTTAAATACAATGGGATTGGTGTTTACTTCAAGCTCGCAAACTTGATTTAAAGAATTGTTACCACCACCCGCGCAATCAATTATTGTTAAATTGTATTGCCTATATATGTATATGTGGCGAAAGCTGCAAACAGTTAATGTTCGTGACTGCATAGAAATTGTGCAGCCGACATTTCCAGTCAAGTTCAATGTATGCGAGACTGCTAGAGGTGAGAGCCGCATATCTAAATTTGATTTCCATATATATTCAATGCGGTTTGATCCTCGATAGTCAGTTTGCCGTCGTACTCTGATGATGATCATGGAAGGTCGAAACGCGTCAGTGCGTTGCAGCTGGCGGTAGTTTTGTTATGTTGTTCGACGACTGGTTAAATACAATGGGATTGGTGTTTACTTCAAGCTCGCAAACTTGATTTAAAGAATTGTTACCACCACCCGCGCAATCAATTATTGTTAAATTGTATTGCCTATATATGTATATGTGGCGAAAGCTGCAAACAGTTAATGTTCGTGACTGCATAGAAATTGTGCAGCCGACATTTCCAGTCAAGTTCAATGTATGCGAGACTGCTAGAGGTGAGAGCCGCATATCTAAATTTGATTTCCATATATATTCAATGCGGTTTGATCCTCGATAGTCAGTTTGCCGTCGTACTCTGATGATGATCATGGAAGGTCGAAACGCGTCAGTGCGTTGCAGCTGGCGGTAGTTTTGTTATGTTGTTCGACGACTGGTTAAATACAATGGGATTGGTGTTTACTTCAAGCTCGCAAACTTGATTTAAAGAATTGTTACCACCACCCGCGCAATCAATTATTGTTAAATTGTATTGCCTATATATGTATATGTGGCGAAAGCTGCAAACAGTTAATGTTCGTGACTGCATAGAAATTGTGCAGCCGACATTTCCAGTCAAGTTCAATGTATGCGAGACTGCTAGAGGTGAGAGCCGCATATCTAAATTTGATTTCCATATATATTCAATGCGGTTTGATCCTCGATAGTCAGTTTGCCGTCGTACTCTGATGATGATCATGGAAGGTCGAAACGCGTCAGTGCGTTGCAGCTGGCGGTAGTTTTGTTATGTTGTTCGACGACTGGTTAAATACAATGGGATTGGTGTTTACTTCAAGCTCGCAAACTTGATTTAAAGAATTGTTACCACCACCCGCGCAATCAATTATTGTTAAATTGTATTGCCTATATATGTATATGTGGCGAAAGCTGCAAACAGTTAATGTTCGTGACTGCATAGAAATTGTGCAGCTTACATTTCCAGTCAAGTTCAATTTACACGAGACTGCTGGATCTGAGATCCGTATATCTATATTTGATTTCCGTATATATTCAACGTGGATTTATCCTCGCTAATCTGTTTTCCGTTGAACTCTGATGCTGATCATGGAACGTTGAAACGCGTCAGTGCGTTGCAGCTGGCGCTAGTTTTGTTATGTTGTTCGATGACTGGTTAAATACAATAGGATTAATGTTTACTTTCAGATCGCAAACTTGTTTTACAGAATTGTTAGCAACACAGGCGCTATCAATTATTGTTAAATTGTATTGCAAAATGTGTATATGTGGCAAAAGCTGCAGACAGTTAATGTTGGTGACTGCATAGAAATTGTGCAGCCGAAATGTTCAGTCAAGTTCAAGTATGCAGAGACTGCTAGAGGTCATAGCCTCATATCTAAATTGGTTTCCATATATATTCAATGTAGTTTGATCCTCGCTAGTCAGTTTGTTGTCGCATTGTGATGATGATAATGGATGGTCGACACCTGTGCGTGCATTGCAGCTGGCGGTAGTTTTGTTATGTTGTTCGACGACTGGTTAAATACAATGGGATTGGTGTTTACTTTAAGCTCGCAAACTCGATTTAAAGAATTGCTACCATCACACGCGCAATCAATTATTGTTAAATTGTATTGCCCATATATGCATATGTGGCCAAAGCTGCAAACAATTAATGTTCGTGACGAAATAGAAATTGTGCTGCCGTCATTTCATCCAAGTACGGTGTATGCGAGATTCCTAGAGGTGAGAGCTGCATATCTATATTTGATTTCCATATATATTCAATGTGGTTTGATCCTCGCAATTCTCTTTGCCGTCGTACTCAGATGGTGGTCATGAAAGTTAATTACGGGACAGTGCGCTGAAAGTGGCGATAGTTTTGTTATGTCGTTTGACGACTGGTTAAATACAATGAGATTGATATGTTCTTCAAGCACGCAAACTTAATTTACACAATTGTTAGAACCACACGCGCAATCAATTATTTTGAAATGTGTTGCTTTCATATTTGCCTATGTGGCAAAAGCGGCAAACAGTTAATGTTCGTGACTGCATAGAAATTGTGCAGCCGAGGTTTCCAGTCAAGTTTAATGTTTGCAAATGTGCTAAAGGTTAGAGCCGCATATCTACATTTGATTTCTATATATATAAAATGTGGTTTGATCCTCGCTAGTCAGTTTCCCGTCGTACTCTAATGATGATCATGGAAGGTCGAAACGAGTCAGTTCGTTGCAGCTGGCGGTAGATTTGTTATGCTTTTCGACGAAATGTTAAATACAATAGGATTAGTGTCTAACTTCAATTTGGCAAAAATGATTCTCAAATTTTTATGAACATACTCGCAATGTATTATTGTCAAAATATTTGACTATATATGTACATGTGGCGAAATCTGCAAAAAGTTAATGTACGCGACAATATAGAAATTGTGCAGCCGACATATCCAATCAAGTTCAATGTATTCGGGACTGCTAGAGGTGAGAACCGCATATCTAAATTTGATTTCCATAGATATTCAACGTGGTTTGATCCTCGTTAGTCAGTTTGCCGTCGTACTCTGATGATCATCATGTAAGGCCGAAACGCGTCACTGCGTTTCACCTGGCGGTAGTTTTGTTATGTTGTTCGAAAACTGGTTAAATGCAATGAGATTGGTGTTTACTTCGAGCTCGCAAACTTGATTTAAAGAATTGTTACCACCACGCGCGCAATGAATTATTGTTAAAATGTTTTGCATATATAGGTATATGTGGCGAAAGCTGTAAACTGGTAACGTTCGTCACTGAAAAGAATTGCGTAGCCGAGATTTCCAGTCAAGTTCTATGTATGCGAGACTGCTAGAGGTGAGAATGCCGCATATCTAAATTTGATTTCCATATATATTCAATGTGGTTTGATCCTCGCTAGTCAGTTTGCCGTTCGTACTCTGATGATGATCATGGGAAGGTCGAAACGCGTCAGTGCGTTGCAGCTGGCGGTAGTTTTGTTATGTTGCTCGACGACTGGTTAAATGCAATGGGATTGGTGTTTACTTCAAGCTCGCAAACTTGATTTAAAGAATTGCTACCACCACCGCGCGCAATCAATTATTGTTAAATTGTATTGCCTATATATGTATATGTGGCGAAAGCTGCAAACAGTTAATGTTCGTGACTGCATAGAAATTGTGCAGCCGACATTTCCAGTCAAGTTCAATGTATGCTAGACTGCTAGAGGTGAGAGCCGCATATCTAAATTTGATTTCCATATATATTCAATGTGGTTTGATCCTCGCTAGTCAGTTTGCCGTCGTACTCTCATGATGATCATGGAAGGTCGAAACGCGTCAGTGCTTTGCAGCTGGCGGTAGTTTTAGTTATGGTGTTCGACGACTGGTTAAATACAATGGGATTGGGGTTTACTTCAAGCTCGCAAACTTGATTTCAAGAATTGTTACCACCACCGGCGCTATCATTTATTGATAAATTGTATTGCCTATATATGCTATATGTGGCGAAAGCTGCAAACAGTTAATGTTTCGTGACTGCATAGAAATTGTGCAGCCGACATTTCAGTCAAGTTCAATGTATGCGAGACTGCTAGAGGTGAGAGTCGCATATCTAAATTTGATTTCCATATATATTCAATGTGGTTTGATCCTCGCTAGTCAATTTGCCGTCGTACTCTGATGATGATCATGGAAGGTCGAAACGCGTCAGTGCTGTTGAAGCTGGCGGTAGTTTTGTTATGTTGTTCGACGACTGGTTAAATATAATGGGATTGGGGTTTACTTCAAGCTCGCAAACTTGATTTCAAGAATTGTTACCACCACCGCGCTATCAATTATTGATAAATAGTATTGCCTATATATGCATATGTGGCGAAAGCTGCAAACAGTTAATGTTCGTGACTGCATAGAAATTGTGCAGCCGACATATCTCAGTCAAGTTCGAATGTATGCGATGGACTGCTAGAGGTGAGGCCTGCATATCTAAATTTGATTTCCATATTTATTCAATGTGGTTTCATCCTCGCTAGTCAATTTGCCGTCGTACTCTGTTGATGATCATGGAAGTTCGAAACGAGTGAGTGCGTTGAAGCTGGCGGTAGTTATGTTATGTTGTTTGACGATTGTTGAAATACAATGGTATTGGAGTTTACTTCAAGCTCGCAAACTTGAATTCAAGAATTTTTACCACCACCGGCGCTATCAAATTATTGCTAAATTATATTGTCTATATATGCAAATGTGAAGAAAGCTGCAAAGGGGAAATGTTCGTGACTGCATAGAACTTAAGCAGCCGACATTCCAGTCAAGATCAATGAATTCGAGACTGCTAGAAATGAAAGCGGCATATCCAAATTTGATTTCCATATATATTCAATGTGGTTTGATCCTCGCTACTCAGTTTGCCATCGTACTCTGATGATGATCATGGAAGTTCGAAAAGCGGTAGTGCGTTTCACGAGGCGGTAGTTTTGTTATGTTGTTCGACGACTGGTTAAATAAAATGGGATTGGTGTTTACTTCATGCTCGCTAACTTTATTTAAGGAATTTTACCACCACCCGCGCAATCAATTATTGTTGAATGTAATTATATTAGTCCTTTGAACGATAGAATTTGTGGATGTGTTTAAGAAACATCTGATATCCTCATGCTAGAAATCATCTCTGAATTCGAAGAAAAACTATCGAACCACATATGCACTATATTCCACCGCATGCTCTCTGCGTATTGCGCGCGGGTGTGTATATTTATTTAACTAAACCCTATTAATTACAATTAAAATTTCAGTTCAAGAAATCTAAATTAAAACTGCTTGAAACTAACAGAGATTGTTTCTAAAATCACAGTTAAGAGAAATATTGTGTAAAAACAGAGTTAGATTATTTAACCTTTAAGAGCAATATATTTGTCAAAATTGAACTTCGCTGGGTTGTAACGCGGAGCCGCGTGTTACATACACCCCCCCTCAACAATGAAAATTACTACACAATGAAGGCGGCTAACCTTACAGGAGGTGTTATTGCTCTGCCGTAAAGTGTAACTACTGATGTTGGCTCTATCGACACTGATTCTGGTTCCTCTATATCTCGCGGCGGCGTGACGGTGTCAGTTAGCTCGGTCGTTGGTGAGATGTTGGGCGGCAGTCCGTAGTCAGCAAAACTGCCTGGCGGTGGAATCATCGTTTATTCACCGCCTGATAGGTCAACATCGCGGAACAGCTGGTCATTTGGATCAACGTCGGTCGGAGATAGCTTCAGCTTTGCAATTTATCTCCAAAAGGATGTAATTCTGACGGCGATCTAACACACACGATAAGGACCGCACTTCGGTTTGGCTAGAATCAATGTTGACGAAGAAACTTTTGCAGCTATCAAAATCTGTGCGTTTATAAATTCGACCATGTTGCTGACGTGTAGGACAGATCGGTCGATTCTGAGCGTTGTACTGTAGGTAACTGCGAAGGGGAAACAGAAATGCCGGATCGTTTGTCGTTATTGCAGTTTCAGAAATTGACCTGACTAGTTCGCCAAATGCCATTTCAGCGGAACTACCATTCATCGGCTCACGAGGCCTTGAACGCATTGATAGGAGTACTTTCGGTATAGTCGCAAGCCAATTTTCTTCTGCGCTGGCCTTAAGGCCGCTTTCAGTTCCCGGTGTGGGCTTTCGACGAAACCAATTGCTCTCGGATTGCGAGCTGCGGTCACGGAGTGTTTGGCACCATAGTATTTCAGTAGGGCTGCGAACACTTTGCCTAGGTACTGTGCGCCATGATCGGTTGTCACTTCAGCTGAAGCACCAAACGGAGCAAACAAATTGAGCTCTCCAGCATAACTGACAGTGTCTTGCTTCACGTCTGGCAGTGGTATGGCCTCATACCATCGAGTGGTGCGATCCCGTATTGACACTAGATATCGCATATTGTACACGGCAGGTAATGTTACCAGATTAAAGTGTATGTGCGTAAACCTGACTTTTGAATGACTTCTGGCGCCGTTTTAGAGTGTCTCGTCACTTTGCATTCTAGACATTGTTTTGACCATTTCTTGACATCTCGCTGCATGCCAGGCCAAAAATACGTTCTGGATAGAATTTCCACTGAGGCTTTGCCAAATGGGTGGCTCATTGAACTGTAGACGTCGAAGAACTTGTGACGGAGTTTTTCAGGTATAAACGGTCGAGGGCCCACACTATTTACTTTACACAGCAGCAGAGTTCCGTCATAATCAAATGTTTTCAGGCGTTTGACATCAAATGTCCGAAGTGATGGATAATCTTGCTGAGCTGCTTACAATTCGGAGTGCTTATAGGTGAAGGACACAGGATAGAGGCATAGAGTTTTGTAGGACGGCTCAGGGAGTCTGCGTCCACACTTTCTGATCCTTTGAAATGAGTGACTTCATATTCATACTCGTGTATTCGTGTAAGTTGTGATTTGACTCGTCGTGAAAATAAATACTCCTTCTTTCCTCTAAGCATCGGGAGTAGATGAAGATGGTCTGCGTAGATCTTGAACTTTCGGCCATCCAGATAGCTGCGGAAGTGTAGGATCGACCGGTAGATTGCAAGTAACTCTTTCCCTAATGTATCATAACGCGTCTCGCGAGGTTGTAGTTTTTGCGAATAGAAGGTGATAGGTTGGTGTATGCAATTGGTGGACTGTTGAAGTACTGCGCCTATGGCAACGTCGGATGCGTCAGTAATCAATTCAAAAGTTTGAGACCAATCAGGAGAATTTAGCATAGTTGCTCTGCATAAGGCCCTTTTGGCATCCTCGTAAGCCTGTATATCGTCCACGTTGAACTGAATCATTTGTGATTTCTTGATAAAACGGCTTTCTGGCACGAGATATTTGTAAAGATTTGCCAGAATCTTGGCAAGGCAGAGTACGAATCGAGAATAGTATTTCATCTTGCCCAAGAATCGTCGTAATGCTCGAACAGTGGTTGGAGGCTCTAGATCTTGAATAGCCCGAACCTTAGCAGGTATAGGTGTCATTCCTTTTTCGGAAATTTGATGACCGAGGAAATCAATTGATTGCTGTCTTATGTTTGTGTGGTGCCAATGGACGTAATCGTGAAGGATGAGGAAGTGGTTTCGATAAGATGATACGATGGGATGTGATGGCACGCTTCCTCTAGAGATCGGGCATGAAGGGATAGGTTTGAAAATTTCTTCATGACGTTTCAGGACATAATCAAATTGCGGTACACGAGGAACTGGCGGAATTATGTCTATAGATTTGATTGCTTTGGCGCGAGTCGTATGTTTCAGCGCTGGTGAAAGCTATTGATTATCTGCAGTGCGTATCTATTGTGTTCTTGGTCAAATGGCAAGGTCGAAGTGTTCTAGAAGGTCACGTCCAATGATGTTTCATGTCGTATTTGCAATGATGAAAGGACACTTAAAATATCTTTTTGAGTTGAAGAACGGGATTGTTTGTACTCGTACCCCAAACGTCGCTATATTGGAGCCATTGGTGCTGGTCAGATTGCAGGTGTCAACTGGGTGGGTAGGTTCGAAATAAGTGTGGCGTAGTAAGCTGATCCAGTGTCTATGAGAAATAATTCGCCTTAGGTTGCGTCACGGATGGGAAAGAATATTGATAGTGGCAACTGACGATGTGATTGGTTGCTCGCATTTTGGCGTTTGAAGCATCACTTGACTGGAGCCGTCGCTGTAAACAAAATAGTTTGATTGCGATCTTCCTGTGAAAATAACGTGCTTTGAGGCATCATACGTGAAGCAGCCAACAATCTTGGGGTGATCAATCTCTATTGCCACAGAGGAGGCTGATCCCAGCAGATTTCCAAAACTTTCATTGGCGGATCCTCCTGAATTGTTGAAGGTAACAGGGTCCAATTGAACGCCGCGTCTGTGTGAGCGAATGTGCAGCCGTGTGGAGTGGCCATAACTGCGAAGATTCGGACACCACTCTGTCGGTAACTATGGAACTGTAGCCCGGTCTCTCGACGTCGACTTCTGGGACGGTGGTCGTCGCGGGTCACGCCTGTTCTGGTCGTGTCTATTATGGACGGCATCGACTGAGGCCAAATTTGGCCTGATTGTGAGTATCTCGAGCAGGCTGAAGAGGTGCTTATTCAAGACATTTGATCCGGCTGATGATGCGGTGGATTATGTTTCGAACATTCATGAGGTGATGTAGCCTTTCACTGGGGCAGGTGAGCTGTAGTGGTGTCTTTGCCACCACTTGTCTTGACTTGCCGACAGACGGATTCGCGCAGGAACGTGGCCATCTCTTGGATTGCCAGAGCGACCTTCTATATGTATATTCACATTAAGATTTCCTTGGGCAGGTTGAATTTCAAGGCTTTCTGCTCAATCTCCCTAAATAGCTCAGAAGGCGTGCGGGTGTGGGTCATCAATTCTGTAAGCCTCTCTTCTCGATCTGCTGTCAAGTGCTGCTAGATGGAGCGTTGCAGGCTCTGCCACGGCTGCGCACATGGGCCCTCAGTGTATTGATGCAGAATATCTTTTAGTCCGCGTCTGAAAGACATTGGGATCGTCTCCCAAGCCCTCAAAAATATTGAGCCCTCGTCTGTTATATTGGACACCTTGGCCAATAAAGTAACATCGTCGACCCACTCGTCAAGGTAGTCTGGATCGAATTGGCATATTTTGTACTGTGTCCATGTGTTGGTGCGGCCTGTTGCTGGGCTCACCACCGGGCTTCCTGCATTTCCTGAACTGGACGTCATCTTATGTGTGTGAGTGTTGTCGAGAATAGATGGCAGTGTAACATCGTCCTCACCCGTCATCGTGCGGCTGTCTTCGAGCATTGTGATCTCGAGAGGGTGTTTTTCTGTGATGTGTGTCTTAGAATTTACTTTCCTTCGTGGCATTCATCCAAAGTGCTTGAAGTTCTCAAAATCTAGATGCTGATTAATTCTTTGCTGGCTGTGAGTTCGACGAAACGGGGCACCATTTATGTAGGGGGATTTTTGCGGGGTAGCTATCTAGTTCGTGATGCTGTACCATTCCTACATAGACCTGGTAGCTGCTGTTGAGATCCGTGCTTATGATCAGTCCCCGACCTTTTTCCGATGGGTGATGTGAGAAGGCTAAGTCGAATTATCATATGTCTATTGTACACAATGTTGCAAAGAAAATTCACAGTTAGTCCAAATTGACCGTGCTCTAGACGGCAACAAAACGAAATATTGTCAACAAAATTGAATGTCTTATACACAAGTAATTATCAATTCACAGTTAAACAAAACAGTCCGTGCTCTAGACGGCAACAAAACGATATATTGTCAACACAAGTAATAATCAATTCACAAACGTCTGAATCGTGATGAATACATGTAAACGATTGAAAATATATGATGATATAAATAAAGTCACTGGTAAATATTGTCACTGATGATGGATAGAATAAAATCGTGTAAAAACTGTCAATGAAAAAACTTCACAAATAATTAATCCACTGTTTGCTATGGTTTTAAATTATTTAATTATAATAATCCATTGAACTATAGAATTTGTGAATGTGATTGAGGAACATCTGATGTCCTGATGCGTGAAATCATATCTGAATGCAAAGAAAAACTATCGAACCACATATGCACTATAATCCACCGCATGCTCCCTGCGTATTGCGCGCGGGTGTGTATATTTATTAAACAAAACCCTATTAATTACAATTAAAATTACAGTTCAAGAAATCTCAATTAAACCTGTTGAAACTAACAGAAATTGTCTTCTAAAATCAAAGTTAAGAGAAATATTGTGTAAAAACGGAGTTAGTTTATTTGACCTGAAAGAGCACTATGTTTGTCAAAATTAAAGATCGCTGGGTTGTAGGGCGGAACCGCGTGTTACACTATATGAGACCATTCAAATTTTCAATTATTGATTCCAATTTTTCCAATTCTCACTTTATTAGCAATAAGAATTTGAGAAACTGCAGCAAATTAATATTTGGTTTCAGTCTCAGTATAATGATTAAGCTCATGTTATGTTTTAATGTGCGTCTCCGCGTCACAACCCAACGAATATCAATTTAATCACATCCGGTTTTCAAATGTTCATAGATACGAATTCTGAATTTAGACAATCATTCTGAAAACTGTGAATTTCTGCTAAAATATTCTGGATTTATATTTTGTTGTAACCATTTATACCCAAAAACTTACCGTTCTGTTAAGAATTTCTTTTGTTTTATTTATTGTGTTTTTTTCGTCTTTGCTTTTGTGCCTAGTTATTAACTTTTATTGATAATACTTTATTGTGTTGTTCTCTTGAGCACGGTCAATTTCGACTAATAGTGGATACAAGTTTATTTGCCACATTGTTTACAATACATATATGATAATTCGACTTAGCCTTCACACATCGCCCATTAGAAAGCAATATGAGATTAAATATTAGCACGGCCCTCGAAATTAATTTCTTCCGACACCAGCAACCAGGTATATGTAGTGACGATATTGCCTCGCAAAATAAACAGCTACCCCGGAAAACCACTTACAATAAACACAATACCCCCTACAATGTATTGCTTGGGGAAAATATTATATGTCGTGCATTTATGATAATAATTTTAAATAAACAATATAGCTCTGCAAATATTTTTGAAATAGATTTTATTAATATTTGCAAGATCATTCGTTTGGGAATAAGAGCGTCCTGGATTCGAATAATCTAAAAAAAATCAAATAACTAATTAAAAGTTACGCAATGAGTAAAAACTTAAGAGAGTTAAAAATAAACAAGTTATTTAACGTTATTCGCGGAGATGTTTCAAAATGTGCCATTTTCGCATGAGGCAATTTTGATATAATCAGTCGGACATGTTTTGCTCTTTGCATTCTATTACTATTTTGATATAACTTAGTCTGTTTTTTTTAATTGGCAGCAGCGCGATAAGGCCGCAGGCCATTTCTGGTCTAAAAAGCATTTGTGTATTATGTAGCGCTGAAATTGTTCTAAATAATATTTGTTTAAATATATTTATGTTATTAACAATTTCACTATCCTGATTTAATATTTCACATATTCCCCCACACACAATGATCCTGTTAAGAAGTATCTATATTAGTGATTCCACATTTTATCAAATAAAGCATTGAATTATAAAATTTGACCAATATGACGTACTATCGGTATAATGTTATACTAGGATAACATTTAAATTTTCTTCAGATAAATATGATATTTCAAATCAGAAAGCTTTATTTTTGTAGGCGAATGTGGCACGTATTTAATAAAATAGCCTTACATATATTTTGATAGAACGTTATAAAGATCATCTCTTCCATATTTTAATCGTTATCGTAAAATTTTTTTCGAATAACAATGCGTTTATTATTACGATCGTATGCATATATGGTTTTCGAAGTTCAAGGAAAGTGTTTGTACCTCTCGATTTTTCAAAAATGAGACAAGAAATCTAGATTATTTTGCCGGTTTGTATTAAGTTTTAAATCCACTGTACAAATATCTGGACTTTCTGTTCAATAAATTGCAAAAAATATAAGAGAAACAACAATATCCCGAATATGCATAATTTCTTTTCGCATTATATTTTAAACCGCTAGGAATCTCAATCTACTGCCAATGATGAAATTATCTGTCAACAGCTATGTACAACTTCAAGTTATTTAAATTAAAATATTAATTTCATGATTACACACCATAATCAAATGTGCGCGTAATATGCATATTTATGATCAAAATAGAAAAGCGTTTTAGTTTAAAATTGCATCCAAAATAACTTATATTCATATTTGTTAAAACTAGTTGATGTAGAATAAGCAAATCTTTTGTTAAGATCAGCGATATTTCGCGCACTGTTTTCAAAATAATTATACGTGCACATTTTTAAATTGGACTAGTTAATACATAATCAGTTTCCACGATATTTTCAAAAATATTTGGTGAAAATCAGCAAATGTGTACTATTTTAAGGCCATTACTTTTGACATTTCAAACCACTTGATAAATTACAATGAATTTTGCGCTATCCAGTCTTATAACTCTTATGACATTTGCCGTACTTGCGAAGTGCATAAAGCGAAACTGTGGATTATATAATGACATTTCCATTCGAATTGCGAGGGCAACATTCAAGTCACCGGAATCACTGATATACATGAAAATGAAAAAGGATATTTTGCTTTATATGCCAGTGATAGCTTATCAATTAATGTATTTTGAATATAATTCCTATGCGTCACATATATAGTTTGCGCAATTTAATAAACAAATGATAGACGATCAGACGAATTTACATAAAATAATATAAATTATTGGGATTACTTTTCCGTTTAAATTGAATTGCTTGCATTTTAACATTCACTGCAATAAACCAATATAAATTTCATTGATTGCACAAGGTCGACGGGTAGCACTGCCCTTTAAATGCAAATTGTGCATTATAATTAGGTCACTTATTATAACTTGGGAATATATTATGAAATAGCTGGTCATTCTTTCTTAAACCTCTCTGAATTAATGTCAATTGTTTCATATTAATTATACTAAATGTAAATATGAAATTATTAAACCGCTTATTGACACCAAATAATTTTACATTCCAATATGTTTTATTTAAATCGTACGAAATATAATGCTGTCTATTTTAAATTAAATCGAAAACTACATCATTTTGGTATTTTTTTATTTTTGACTATGATAAAATGATGCGTACAAACATATCAGTTTAATTTCCATCCATATTTTGTCATTATTTTCTCAAAATCTATCTTAGGAACGATTTTTACTAATATAAATCCAATCAATCACTAAAATTCCAATACAAAAAAATATTTGTTATTAAGAAAAAATTGTGTTAATCAAATTTCCAACCATTGACACCATTTATCCAACTCTCATTTTATAAGCATTTAGAATTTTATAAACGGCAGCAAAAAAATATTTGATTTCAATCTAAGAATAATGATTAAGCTCATGTCATGTTTTAATGCACGGCTCCGAGTTACAGCTCAACGAATGTCAATTTCATCAAATACGCTTTTCTAAGGGTTGTGGAGGAAGATAAATCCTCCGCCAAATGTAAAGTAACTTTAACTGATAAATTTAAACCACAATGGCAGATTGTAACGTATTGTATTTAAAAATAATTTTTTCTTTCATTTTTCCAGAACATTCTTTGTTTAAATATTTAACTTTAAATTTTGCGCCATTTTTAGTTTTCGAGTGTCACGGTCCTCGACTGGTTGTATCTTGCTTTGATCTGCTGCAATAATCACGTTTTTTTCATTAAAAACTGATCAACAAACACAATATATCTGCTTAAACTGTCTCGTACTAAATAACTGAAGCACACATAAGAGGGACGTTCTGGAACAGGTAAATTAATAAATCTGTTGATCACGTATATTTTCTTCCAGTTTTTTTGTTTGGGTGCTTTGCGAGAGACAGGTTTCACATTCCGATATGCCTCACATTAAATGTCGAATTAATAATGAAACTTCACAGAGATGGATGCTGATATTAAATTTGTGGACACTAGTAAGTTAGTGTAAGATATTGCCGATTTAAATTTAGCAGATGCGAATGGAAATATAAGCATATTAGATTCTGCTGTAAATTTTAGGACTACAAGCGATTTGGCATCTATGGGGTTCTCAAATACGAATAGTTTAGGAGCCTCTACAAAATTTTGCGACCGCGCCAGGCCAAGAATTTTAAGTATACCACAGTATAAATCTGATAAATATTCACGTTGGGTCGGAGATGCCCAAATTATATTTAGTGCTTATAATATGGTAAATCCTATGGAGAAATTTGTTGGAGCATGGATGGCATTGCCTGAAAATTTCCGAAATGCCTTGGAAAATTTCAAAACAGAACTGTGGAAGAAAAACCGTACAATGCATTTGAGTTATTAAGGGCTGAAATTCAACAGAGATATCAGCCTGGAGGATAGACGCAAATGTGCGAACTATTACGCTTAGAAAAAATGGGGCGTCAATTACCGTCCGAATTTTACGAACGCCATTGCACAAAAGCTTCCAGGTTTAATATATCCAGAGATGTAGTCAACTCCATTTTCACAGCTGAGCTACCAATTAGGTTTAGAACCATATTGGAAGTATTTGACACTATGAGCATGGATTGGCCAACAAATCTCAGAGGGTTAGACAGGGTGTATAAACAACAGGAACCACAAGTACATGCTGTAATAGCAGATTCTGTCATGGTGCAGCCAGTCAGGGCAGATGCCGAAAACAGCCTGACCATACAAGAAACCTTGCGTTTCTTATGTAGAGAAGTTGCTAGTTTACAAAGTGACATTGCGCAACTTCAGAGTCAGGATAGGTAT
The DNA here is from genome assembly GCA_029291075.1 of Eudiplozoon nipponicum. NCBI lineage: Eukaryota > Metazoa > Platyhelminthes > Monogenea > Mazocraeidea > Diplozoidae > Eudiplozoon > Eudiplozoon nipponicum. The sequence goes on along the minus strand of JAQBSW010000746.1, from coordinate 154,945 downwards.
ACTAGACGTCGAGGGAGTCACTCGCGTCAACGCTTCGAAGGGCCACGTGGATGGTGTAAGGCACATTGCGAGTACGGACGAAGTGCGAAGTGCCAAGGTGAGAATTGTATATACCCGCGATTAGGTGGACCCAGATGGAAAGGAAGCACAAAACCGGTTGAGAGAAATCCATCACCGGGAAAAGGACAAAACCCCCGCTAGTAGGAGCCGTAGGGGGGTTCCATTGCAAAGGCTCCCAGATATGCCTTTAAAAGGCATACTCAAAGCTAAAGATGCGACTAGAACAAATAGCACCGAGATAGAAGGCAAGAGAGTCCGATTCTCACTAAGCGGAGATCTGGAAAACATTGCCGGATTGTCCAGCAACAAGTTCATTATTAAGGATGAATTATCTGGATTAGAATTTCTCATAGACACGGGTGCGGAGGTAAGCATAGTTAGGTCAGACGTAGTGGAAGCAGATTGCCCCACATTTGATTATCAACTATGGGCCGCTAACGGTAGACCAATAGGAGTGAAAGGGATGAAAGAAATGTCGGTAACCTTAGGCCAGATATCTTCTTTTGGATGGAATTTTCTAGGAGCCGATGTCAAGGACCATATCATTCGCATGGATTTCTTGACACATTTCAAGCTGACATTAGACCCCAAAGCTAGGACTATCGCAGAGGGCGTAGGGATAGTAACACCTACTGATTCTAACATGTCGGCAGTTAGAACAGTTCTTTTACCACATCCAACAGTCGCACATGACTTTGCCGATATAATCGAGAAGCACCTAGCAGTGTTTCAACCTTTCAGTACCAAAAGGATAGGTTTGAAGACAGGAGTAGAACACCAAATAGAATTGGTGTCTCCGTTGCCTTTTTTACCAACGGCTGAACCATTGGCACAGCACAAGCAACAGGTTGCTTTGTCCGAATTTCATCAATTGCGCAAAGAGGGGATTTTTAGTAGGTCAAATTCCAATTTTGCTTCCACAATAGTGGTAGTTCCCACACCTGAACTTGGTCAATCGAGGGTTTGTGGAAATTATCGTCTATTAATCACAGTGACGATGGGTGATTCTTATCCTCTCCCTAACCAGAGTACCTTACTCCGAGATATAATGGGATATGTGGTTTATTCAACTTTAGATTTCCAGAAAGCGCACTATCAGATACCATTGTAGGAAAGTTCGATACCACTCACCGCATTCAGATTTCAAAGAGAAGGATCGAACGAATTTCTTCGAAGGCTTTTTGGTTTGAAAATTGCCAGTCAGACATTCCAGCGTTTGGCTGAAGAAATCCTTCAGAATTGTCCATTTGCGAGGGTATACAAAAACGATATAATAATTTTTAGTCGTACACGAAATGAACATCGCACGCATTTGGAAACTGTTTTGACAATGCTGGAACAATGTGAATTAGTGGTCAAACCTAATAAGAGTAATATTGGTTGCACTTCAGTTAAATACCTTGGTCATATACTTTCTAAAGACGGAATTAAACCTTTCGAAGATGAGATCCAAGTTATTAAGAATGAAACGAGCCCGAACCGTGCGCCAGTTGCGAAGGTTCTTGGTTATGATCAGCTATTATCGTCGATTCATTCCAGGTCTAGCCGGAATTCGGGGATCGCTAACACGCCATCTCACTCATTAAAAGAGCACGATCAAGAAGTCTTGGCCCATAAACTTGAGTCCAGAAGACCAAGAAAAGTTCCAAAATGCCAAGAAAATGTTAGGTGACATAACCACATTAGAACCTGTAGATTGGGAGAAACCTATCGAGCTAATCACATGATGCCTCAGATGTTGCTTTAGGGGCAGTGCTACAGCAAAGAGATCAGAACATAGTAAGGCCGATTGTGTTTTATAGCCGTAAGCTTAATGATCGAACAGAAACATTATGATACGATTTGGCATAGAGCTTCTAGCAGTGTATGACGCAGTGCTACACTTCGAGCATTACTTAGACGGACATAATTTTAAGTTATTGACCGATCATAAGCCGTTGATCAGCATACTTTGTAAAACAGCTTGGCTTAATTACTCTCGTAGAATAAATTCACAAATAACAGCGGTTAGCAGATTTCGATTTCACTGTGTCTCATATTGCTGGTAAGGAGAATGGGGCAGCCGATGCACTTAGCCGACCGAATGAAGCTGATGTCTAGCTGATATTGCAAGGTCCAGTGAAGAGTTTAGATAATTCGATGCCTGATTTAGTTAGTCAAATCGAGGAAGCGCAAGAATCGGATCCCTTTACATTAGTTTTGTCCAAAAGGCCAGGATATGTTCGTAAGCTCATAAGTGGCAAGTGGTTGTTATGCGAAACGTCTAGAAGTCAACCACGACCATATGTGCCATTGGAGTTACGGGCCAAGATTATCCAAGTGTTACATGACATGGGACATCCATCCATTAAAGCCACCATTCGATTGATCAACGACAGATACGTATGGCCGCACATGTCTAAAGACATATGGGTATGGGTAAGAGCCTGTGCCAAATGTCAAACGTGTAAGGTGTGGAGACATACCAGAACCGAGATAAAGAATATTGGGATACCAATTGGACGGTTCAGACACGTACACATAGACATTGTCGAGATGCCTGAAGTAAATGGTAACAAATACTTGCTGACTATGGTAGATAGATTTAGTCGTCAATTCGAAGTGGCGATTTTAAAAGACATGACAGCGCAAGAAGTCTTGTTCGCGTTTCTACATAATTGGATATCGCGTTATGGTGTTCCGGAAAAGGTCACTAGTGATCGCGGTAGTCAATTTATGTCCGAGCTTTTCGAGAGATCCCTCAACATCATGGGAACCACTATAAGCGACATACGAGCGCGATGGTAGAAAGGCTGCATCGTGAACTGAAAGCTGCATTAAGGTGTACTAGTGGAACAAGCTGGATACACGATCTTCCTATAGTACTACTCGCCATGCGCAACAGATATAGGGCACAATTAGGTACTTCAATAGCAGAACTGGTTTATGAAGAACCATTAAAGTTGTCCTGGAGATCTTCTAATAGAAACTCCAAGTAGTCTTGATTGGGCTTCTAGTTATGTAGATTGGTTCGTAGGAGCACTTAGAGATAAGATGTGTCGTTTGGCTCCGACCAAGACTAGAAAAGCAAAAACCAAATGCTATGTGTCCTCTGATCTAAGATCGGCTTCGCATGTGTATGTATCTAATGAAAATAGGAAGAATTGCCTGACACCATTTTATAAAGGACCATACAAGGTCAAGAGGATGACTGACAAGAATGTCATCATAGAGATAAATGGCATTGAGGATTGTGTTACGTTGGATCGTTGCATTCCCCAGTTTATCTGGATAGACGGTATGACTGAATTAACAGATGCGTTGAATGACCGTCGTTCTATGGGCGAATCTGATGTGTGCAATCCCACCATACAGGCACATAACGAAATGCAGAACTCAGAAGACGCGTTGTCTAATATAGCAAAATCTTATTCTACCAGTTCACAGCATGAAAACTGTTTGGCTATACCAGATGATACGGAAGAACCAGTGTCAACTGTACCGGGCGCGATGACGACTTCAGGGGCGCCATTATGCACAACTCGTTCTGGAAGAGTGCAACGTCAGCCGAAGAATCATGATTACGTCTATTACTAGCCGTCTTTTTTGAGAAGGTGGTGTATGTGGAGGAAGATAAATCCTCCGCCAAATGTAAAGTAACATTAACTGATAAATTTAAACCACCATGGCTGATTGTAACGAATTTTATTTAAAAAGAATTTTTTCTTTTATTTTCCAGAACATTCTTTGTTTAAATATTTGACTTTGAATTGTGCGCCATTTTCAGTTTTCGAGTGTCACGGTCCTCGACTGGTTGTATCTTCCTTTGGTCTGCTGCAATTATCACGTTTTTCTTCATTAAAAACTGATCAACAAACACAATATATATCTGCTTAAACTGTCTTGTACTTTTTACTGAAGCACACATAGAAGGGACGTTCTGGAACAGGTAATTTAATAATTCTGTTGTTCACGTATATCTCCTTCCAGATTATTTGTTTGGGTGTTTTGCGAGAGACAGGTTTCACATTCCGATTTGCCTAACATTAAGTGTCGAATTAATAATTAAACTTCACAGAGATGGATGCTGATATTATATTTGAGATATTGCAGATTTGAATTTAGCAGATGCGAATGGAAATATAAGCCTATCAGATTCTACTGTAAATTTTAGGACTACAAGCGATCTGGCATTTATGTGTTTCTCAGACACGAATAGGTTAGGAGCATCTAAAGGGTTACAAATACAAATTCGGTTATAGACCATCATTCTCATAACTGTGAATTCAGAAAGAATCTCCGTTAGTTTCACGCAGTTTTTATTGAGATTTCTTGAATTTCAATTTTATTGGTAATTAGGAGTTTTTGTTCCATAATAAAATATACGCGCGCGAAATATCCCGTTAGCATGCAGTGGATATATGTGTTTTATTGCTCGAAGCAAGGATTTATATTTTTTGCGTTCTTCAATCGTATATGCGCAAGTGGTGGCAGTTCTGCTAGGACATTCTGGATTAATTATTGTAGTGCTTTTCAATCGTTTATACGAAAAATGTAACAGTTCAGCTTAAACATTCTAGCTTTATATTGTGTGTAGCCATAACCACTTATATCTAAACAACAACTTTTCTGCTAAGAAATTCTGGATTTACTTATTGTGTTTGTTTTTTATTTGCTCCTGTGCCTAGATATTAACTTTTTTTGATAATACGTCATATTGTTTCCATCTCTAGCACGGACAGTTTCGATTAACAATGGATATTAGTTTATTTTGCAAGATAGTTTACAATACAGGAATGGTAATTTGACTTAGCCTTCACACACCACCTATTGGAAAGAGGTCTGAGATTAAATATTAGCACGGCCCACCTAACCAATTTCTTCCTTCGACAGCTACCAGGCATATGTAGTAATGGCGTGGCATCGCAAAATTAACAGCTACCCCGCAAAAACCCTTACAATAAACACAATAAATCCTACAATATATTTTTAGGGGAAATTATTTTGTCGGGCATTAATGATTATAATTTGAATTAAACAATAAAGCTCTGCAAATATTTTTGAAATAAATTTTATTAATATTTGCAAGAACTGGAGCGTCCTGGAATCGAATATTCTAAAAACTTTAGAATGTTTAAAATAATTAAGATAATCAACGTCAAGCACACTTTCATGCAAATTGGTAATGTTTTTTGTTTAATTTCCAGATTTATTTGCGGAGAAGTTTTAGAATGTGCCATTTTCGAATTAGGTAATTTTTTTATAATCACTGAGACTTGTTTTGCTCCTTGCATTCTATTAGTATCTTGATTTAACGTAGTCTGTCTTCGTTAATTGAAAGCAGCCCTATAATACCACAGGCCATCTCTCATTTAAAAACTTGTGTCCGTTAAGTAGCGCTGAAATTGTTATAATATATGAAGTGATCCTGATTTAAACATTTCACATATTCACCCGCACACACAATGATCCTATTACAAAAAATCTATATTCGTGATTCCAAATGTTATCAAATAAAGCATTGAATAATAAAATTTGACCAATATGAGGTACTATCGGTAGAATTTTATACTTGGATAACATTTAAATGTTCTTCAGATAAATATGAAAGCTTTTTTTGAGTAGGCTAAAGTGGCAAGTATTTAATAAGATAGCCTTACATATATTTCGATGGATATATGAAGAGCATGTCTTCCGCATTTTAAACGTTTTTTAACATTCTTTTTAAAAACCAATAGAATTATTAAGATCGTACGCATATGTGTTTTTCGAAGTTCGAGGAACGTGTTTACCTCTCAATTTTTTATAAATGAGACAAAGAATCTAGATTAATTTGCCGGTTTGTATTAAGTTTAAAATCCACAGTACAAATATCAGGTCTCTCTGATTAATACATTGTAACAAAATATAAGAAAAATTACAATTTACTGAATATGTAAAGTTTCTCCTGGCATGGACATTTAAACCGCTAGGAATCTCAATCTACTGCCAATGAGGACATTATCTGTCAACAGCTATGTACAAGTTCACGTTATTTAATTTAAAATTATAATTCCATGATTACATGCTATAATCAAATGTGAACATAGTGTGCATAAATATGATCAAAATAGAAAAGTATTACAGTATGAAATTGCATCCATAATAACTTGTGTTCATATTTGTTCAAAATAATTGATGAGGAATTAGGAAAACGCTTGTTCAGGTCAGTGACATTTCGCGCATTGTTATACAAAAAATTTAACCTGTGCATTTTTAAATAGGACTAGTGAATGAATAATCACTTTCCTCGTTATTTTCAAAAATATTTGGTGAAAATCAGCAAATATGTACTATTTTGTGGCCGTTAATTTTTTACATTTCAACCCCTTCATAAATTACAATGAATTTTGCGCCAACCAGTCTTATGACTCTGATGGCACTTGTCGTACTTGCGAAGTGCTCAAGCGAAACTGTGGATGATATAATGAAATTTCCATTTGAGATGCGTGGGCAACATTCAAGTCACCGGAATCACTGATATGCATGAAAATGAAAATAGAAATTTTGCACTATATGCCAGAGATAGCTTGTCAATTAATATATTTTGAAAATAATCCGTATGCGTCACATATATAATTTGCACATTTTAATAAACAATTGATAGACTATCAGACGATTTTACATAAAAAAAATAAATAATTGCATTACTTTTCCGCTTCAATTGAAATTCTTGCATTTTTACATCCACTGCAATATACCATTTTAATTTTAATTGATTTCCACAAGGTCGTCGTAGAGCATTGCCTATTACAATACAAATTAAGCATTATAATTAGGTCACTTATTATTACTTCTACGGACACATATCCGAGATGGGAACATATTATGAAATAGCTGGTCATTATTTCTTAAACCTCTCTGAATTAATGACAAATGACACATAGTAATTATACTAAATGTAAATTTAAATTATTAAACCGCTTATTGAAACCAAATGTTTTCACATTCCAATTCTTTTTAAAGAAATCGTACGAAATTATGTTCTTTTTATTTTAACTTAAATCGAAAACTACATCTATTTGGCTTTTTTATTATCGACTGTGATAAATGATGCGCACAAACATATAAGTTTAATTTCCTTCCACATTTTGTTATTACTTACTCAAAATGTACCTTTGGAACGGTTTTTCATAATATAAATCCAATCAGTCACTAAAATTCCAATACAATAAAAATATTTGTTGTTTAGAAAAAAATGTCTAAATCAGGCCATTCAAATTTTCAATCACTGATAACACTTTATCCAACTCTCGTTTTATAAACTGCAGCAATTTAATATTTGGTTTCAATCTAAGAATAATGATTAAGCTTATGTTATATTTTAATGCACGGCTCCGCGTTACAACTCAATGAATGTCCATTACATCAAATACACTTTCTAAGGTTTAGAGATACGAATTCGGTTTTAGACAATCATCCTTATAACTTTGAATTCAGAAACGATCTCTGTTTGTTTTAATTAGTTTTTATTGAGATTAATTGAATTTCAATTTTATTGGTAATGTAGAGGCCCTTTGGTCACTACCATAAAGGGGTCTCTTGGATGCCAGGCTCGGAAAATCCATATATGTGGAATGATCATCTATCTTGGAACACTTAAGTTCCTCTGAACTATCTCTTAAGCTACAATCCTTAAGTCCGCTAGCCAACTGCTCTGTATCCTCAGTATTTAATAAACCAGACATGATATTATTAAATTACTTGTAATTTATATATTATATTAATTAAGTAAGCTTACCCGGATACGCTGATGTCCACAAATTTACTGAACTGGAATGATTGAGACCTTGAAACAAATATTCACTTAAATTACCCAAAGCAAACTTGTGGTTCTTTTCGCTGATAATTAAAAACAACAAAATGACGAGAAGATTACAAATTTTTATTCACAAAGTAATCGGTGATGGAACCACGCAGTGTCCCGCTTATGCAATTCAGAAACTCAGATCAAAACTCTCTCATTTCTTTTCACAAGACAAGTCCAAAACTTCGACAATATGAACAAAAGAACTTTCAAAAAATTTTACAATATTTTTCAAAAATTACAATATTGTTTTACGAAACCAGCGATAACATCAAATGTCCAAAAATAAAAATTGATTTATTTTTATATGAGAGGTTAATTTCTGTCCGATAATTAATTTAACCTCTACATACTCCCTCATGTTTAAGATGATTAACCATACATGTGAGTCTTCATTCTTCGGTTTCTTGATCACTCTTCCAGACTATCAAAGTTGTGCTGGCACTGTCGCCATTTCATATGTCAGAGGCCCTTTGGTCATACCATGAGGGTTCTCTTGGATGCCAGGCCCGGAAAATCCATATATGCGGAATGATCATCTATCTTGGAACACTTAAGTTCCTCTGAACTATCTCTTAAGCTACAATCCTTAAGTCCGCTTGCCAACTGCTCTGTATCCTCAGTATTTAATAAACCAGACATGATATTATTAAATTACTTATAATTTATATATTATATTATTTAAGTAAGCTTACCCGGATACACTGATGTCCACAAATTTACTGAACTGGAATGATTGAGACCTTGAAACAAATATTCACTTAAATTACCCAAAGCAAACTTGTGGTTCTTTTCGCTGATAATTAAAAACAACAAAATGACGAGAAGATTACAAATTTTTATTCACAAAGTAATCGGTGATGGAACCACGCAGTGTCCCGCTTATGCAATTCAGAAACTCAGATCAAAACTCTCTCATTTTTTTCCACAAAACAAGTCCAAAACTTCGACAATATGAACAAAAGAACTTTCAAAAATTTTACAATATTTTTCAAAAATTACGATATTGTTTTACGAAACCAGCGATAACATCAAATGTCCAAAAATAAAATTGATTTATTTTTATATGAGAGGTTAATTTCTGTCCGATAATTAATTTAACCTCTATAGTAATTAACAGGGTTTTGTTCTATAATTAAATATACGCTCGCGAAATAAGCCTCTAACTTGCAGTTGATTGATGTGATTTATCGCTCGAAGCCAGAATTTATATTTTTTGCGTTTTTCAATAGTGTATACGTAAGTTTTGGCAGTTCTGCTAAGACATTATGGATTAATTATTTGTGTGTTTTTTAAACATTTATACGAAAAATGTAACAGTTCTGCTAAAACAAATTATACCAAAACAACAACTGTTCTGCTAAGAAATTCTGGATTTACTTATTGTGTTTGTATTTTCTATGCTTCTGTGTCTAGATATTAACTTGTTTTGATAATACGTTATATTGTTTCCATTTCTAGCGCGGTCAATTTCGACTAACAATGGATTTTAGTTTATTTTGCAAGATATTTTACAATGCAGGTATGATAATTTGACTTAGCTATCAAGCATCACATATTAGAAAGAGTTATGAGATTAAATACTAGCAAGGCCCACTTAAATAATTTCTGCCGACGACAGCTCCCAGGCATATGTAATAATGACATGGCATCCGAAAATTAGCAGCTACCTCGCAAAACCTCTTACAATAAAGACAATACCTCTTACAATGTAATTTTTAGGTAAAATTTTTTAATGTCGGGCATAAATTATAATAATTTTAATTAAATAATAAAGATCTGCAAATATTTTTCAAATAAATTTTATTAATACTTGCAAGATCATCCGTTTGTGAACAGGAGCGTCCAGGAATCGAATATTCAAAAATCATAAAAACAAATTTAAAATTAGGCAATCTTTTTATAATCACTGAGACATGTTTTGCTATTTGCATTCTATTACTATATTGATATACCGTAGTCTGTCTTCGTTAATTGGAAGCAGCCCCATAATGCCGCAGGCCATCTCTCGTTTAAATAGCATGTCTCTGTTAATTAGCGCTGAAATTGTTACAAAATCTTAAGTGTGTAAATATATTTATATTATTAACAATATCACTTTTTATTTAAACATTTCACATATTCACCCGCACATGCAATGATCCTATTACGAAATATATATATTAGTGATTCCAAATTTTATCAAGAAAGCATTGAATAATATGTTTTGACCAATATGAACTACTATCGGTAGAATTTTATACGTGGATAACATTTAAATGTTCTTCAGATAAATATGATCTTTCAAGCCAGAAAGCTTTATTTGAGTAGGCAAAAGTGGCAGGTAATTAATAAGATAGGCCTACATATAATTCGATAGAGATATAAAGAGCATATCTTCCACATTTTTTTCGAACACCAATAGAATTATTACGATCGTATGCTTATGTGCTTTTCGAAGTTGGAGAAAAGTGTTTACTTTTCGATTCCTTAAAAATGCGAAAAAAATCTAGATTATCTTGAGGGTTTGTATTAAAGGTAAAATCCACCGTACAAATATCAGGAGTCTCTGTTTAACAAATTGCAACAAAATATAAGAAAATCTACAAATTCCTGAATATGTATAATTTCTCTTGGCATTGAATTTTCAACCGCTAGGAATCTCAATCTAATGCCATGGAGGACATTATCTGTCAACAGCTATGTACAAAGTCACGTTATTTAATTTAAAATATTAATTCCATGATTACACACCATAATCAAATGTGCTCGTAATGTGCATAAATATGATCAAAATAGAAAAGGATTACCGTATGAATTTGCATTCAAAATAACTTGTGTTCTTATTTGTTGAAAATAATTGATGTTGAATAAGCAAATCTTTTGTTAAGATCAGCGATATTTCGCGCACTGTTTTCAAAATAATTACACGTGCACATTTTTAAATTGGACTAGTTAATACATAATCAGTTTCCACGATATTTTCAAAAATATTTGGTGAAAATCAGCAAATTTGTACTATTTAAAGGCCATTATTTTTTACATTTCAAACCACTTCATAAATTACCCTGAATTTTGCGCTATCCACTCTTACAACTCTGATGAAGCTTGCCGCACATGTGAAAGGCACAAGCTAATCTGTGGATGATGTTATGACATGCCCATTTAAATTGCGAGGGCAACATTCAAATCACCGAAATCACTTATAAGCATGAAAATAAAAATGGAAATTTTGCACTTGATACCAGAGATAGCTTATGGATTAATATATTTTGAATATAATAAGTATGCATCGCATATATAATTTGGGCATTTTAATAAACAGATTAAAGTGTAACATACGATTTTACCTAAAAATATTAAATTTATTGGATTAACTATCTTCTTAAATTGAAATGCTTGCATTTTTACATCCACTAAAATGTACCATTTTAATTTACATTAATTGCACATGTTCAAAGTATAGCAGGGTCTATAAAATACAAATGAAGCATTAAAATTTGCTCACTTATTGTCATTTTTACGGACACATATCCGAGATGGGAACATATTATGAAATACTTGGTCATTATTTCTCAAACATCTCTGTATTAATGACATTTGCCTCATAGTTATTATACTGAATGTAAAGTTTAAATTATTAAGCAGATTATTGAGTCTAAATGATTTCACATTCAAATTTTTATTTTATTGGAAATTGTACGAAATTTAGTGCGGTAATTTTATTCTTTTAAATGTAAATCTACATCAATTTGGTTCTTTTAATTTTCCACTATGAAATATGGATGCATACAAACAAATGGGTTTAAGAATTATGATTTAGCTCATGTTTTGCCTTAATTTATTCCAATGAATTTCCATTTCATAACAAACGGTTCTCAAATGGACGCAGATACAAATTCTAGTTTTAGACAATCATTCTCATAACTGTGAATTCAGAAACAATCCCTTTTGGTTTCAAGCAGATTTTATTGAGATTTCTTAAACTGCAATTTTATTTATAATTAACAGGGTTTTGTTCCATAATAAAATATACGCTCGTGTAATACGCTGATAACATGAAGTGGATTTACGTGATTTATCGCTGGAAGGCAAGATTTATATTTTTTGCGTTTAACAATCGTTCATACCGCAAATTGTCGTAGTTCTGCTAAGACATTTTGGATTTATATTTTGTGAGATAATTACCATTTATAGACAAACATTAACTGTTCTGCTAAGACATTTTTGATTTATATTTTGTGTGGTAATAAGCATTTATACACAAACACTAACTGTTCTGCTAAGCCATTCTGGATTTATTTATTGTGTTTGTTAAATCTTCTGAGTTTTGCATTTCGTTATGTACCTGTATGATGGTATTGCACACACCAGATTCGTCCATGGAACGATGGTCATTCAACACATCTGATAATTCAGTCCAATCGTCTAACCAGATAAACTGGGGAATGCAACGATCCAACAAAACACAATCCTCAATCCCATATACCTCTAGGATGTCATTTTTGTCAGTCACGCTTTTGACCTGATATGGTCCTTTGTGAAATGGTGTCATGCAATTATTATTATTTTCAATAGTTGCATACACAGACGATGCCGATCTTAGATCAGAGGACACAGCATTTGGTTTTTGCTTTTCTAGTTTTGGTCGGAGCCAAAACACACATCTTATCTCTAAGTGCACCTACAAACCAATCTACACAACTAGAAGCCCAATCAAGACTTCTTGGAGTTTCTATTAGAAGATCTCCAGGCAACCTTTATTGTTGTCCATAAACTAATTCCGCTATTGAAGTACCTAATTGTGCCCTATATCTGTTGCACATGGCGGTAGTACTATATGAAGATCGTGTATCCAGCTTGTTCCACTGTTATACCATAACGCAGCTTCCAGTTCATGAAGCAGCCTTTCTACCATACCATTTCCTCGTGCATTGTATGCGCTAGTATGCAATACAGTTGTTTCCATGATGTTGAGAGATCTTACGAAAAGCTCAGACATAAATTTACTACCACGATCAATAGTGACCTCTTCCGGAACACCATAACGCGATATTTAATCATGTTGATATGCGAACAAGACTTCTTGCACTGTCACGTATTTTAAAATTACCCCTTCGATTTGGTGACCAGAACGATCTAACATAGCTAGCAAATATTTATATGATTAACCTCGGGTATTTTGACAATGTCTATATGTACGTGTCTGAACCGTCCAAGGGGTATCCAAATATACTGTATCTCGGTTCTGGTATGTCTCCATACCTTACACGTTTGACACTTGGCACAAGCTTTTTCCCTAACCCGTTTATCTTTCGACATGTGCGGCCATACATATCTTTCATTAATTAATCGAATTGTGTCTTTAATGGGTGTATGTCCCCTGTCGTGTAATACTTGGATAATTTTGGCCCGAAACTCCAACGGAACATATTGTCATGGTTGACTTCTGGAGGTTTTGCCTATCAACCACTTACAACTGATGAGCTTTCAAACATATCCTGGTCTTTTGGACAAGACTAAAGTAAAAGGATCTAATCCTTGTGCTTCCGCGATTTGACTAGCAAAATCATTCACAGAATCATGTATATTGTTCAACGGACCTTGAAATATCAGCTCGACATCGGCCTTATTCGGTCTGCTAAGTTCATCAGCTACCACATTCTATTTACCAGCAACATGAGAAACCGTAAAATCGAACTCTGACAACCGGGTGTTTAGAAATTTACTCCACGAGAGTAATTAAACCTCGCTGTTTTACCAAGTATGCTAATTAACGGCCTATAATCGGTTAATAAATTAAATTTATGATCGTCTAAGAAATGCTCAAAGTGTAGCACTGCGGCATACACTGCAAGAAGCTCTTTACCAAACGTAACATAAGGTTTCCGTCGATCATTAAGCTTACAGCTATAAAACCCAATCGGTCTCACTGTGTCCTGATTTCTTTGCTGTAGCACTGTCCGTATTGCAACATCAGAGGCATCTGTGATTAGCTCGAAAGTTTACTCCTAGTCTACAGGTGCTAACGTGGTTATCTCACTTAGTATTTCTTTGGCCTTCTGCAATTCTTTACGGCCTTCTGGACTCAAGTTTATAGGCCAAGACTTCTTAATCGTGCTCTTTTCCCAAGTGAGATGGCGTGTCAACGGCACTAGAATTCCGGCTAGACCTGGAATGAATCGACGGTAATAGCTGATCATGCCCAAGAACCTTCGCACCTGGCGCAGGGTTCGGGGCTCCGTAACGTCCTTAATAGCGTGGATCTTATCTTCCAAAGGTGTTATTCTGTTCTTGGAAAGTATATGACCAAGATATTTAACTGATGCAGCATTCGATGTTACTCTTAGTAGGTTTGACCATTAGTCCATATTTTTCCAGACTGGTCAAAACCGTTTCCAAATACCTACGATGTTCATCTCGTGAGCGACTAAAATGTATAATGTCGTCTATTTACAACCTCGCAAATGGACAATTCTGAAGGATTTCTTCAGCCAAATGCGGGAATGTCTGACTGGCATTTTCAAAACCAAAAGGCATTCAAAGAAATTCATGTGATCCCCTTCCTGGAAATCTGACTGCGGTGAGTGGTATCGAACTTCCATCCATTAGTATCTGATAGTACGCTTTCTTAGGATCTAAAGTCGAATAAACCTCACATTTCATTACATCTTGTAGTAAAGTACTCTGGTTAGGGAGAGGATAATAATCACCCTACGTCACTGAGTTTAACAGACTTTAATTTCCTGAAACCCTCCAATGACCCGGTTCAGGTTTGAGAACTACCACTATTGAGGAAGCAAAATTGGAATTTGACCTTCAACAAATCCGCTCTTCCGGAACTTGGAGAAATTCAGACAAAGCAAATTGATGCTTGTATTGAGCCAATGGTTGAGACTTTGGTGAACAAGACAATGAAGCCACCAATTCTATTTGGTGTTCTACTCCTGTCTTCAAGCATATCCTTTTGGCACTGAAGGGCTGAAACACTGCTAGATGTTACTCAATGATATCGGCAAAGTCATGTGCGACCGTTGGCCGGTTTAAAAAACTGTTCTAACTTCCGATGTGTTAGACTCAGTATGTGTCGACACCACTATGACTTCTGCGATAGTCCTACCTTTGGGGTCTAATGTCAGTTTGAAATGTGACAAGAAATCCATCCCACTGATATCGTCTTTGATATCGGCTACGAGAAAATTCCATCTAAAGGAAGATATTTGGCGTAACGTCACTGACATTTATTTCATCCCTTTGACTTCGATCGGACTACCGTTAGCAGCCCATAGTCTGACCTAACTATGCTTACCTCAGCAGCCGTATCGATGAGAAATTCCATTCCAGATAATTCACCTTTAATAATAAATTTGATGCTGGATAATCCGGCAATGTTTTCCACATCTCCGCATAGTAAGAATCTGACACTCTTGCCCTCTGTATCGGTGCTATTTGGTCTTGTACCATTTTTAACTTGTGCCTTAAGTATGCCTTTTAAAGGCATACCGGTTTAGTGCATCCTTTCCCAATGGGTCCACCTAACATCGAGTATATACAATTCTCACTTGGCACTTTGCACTTCGGCCGTATTCGCATTGTGCCTTACACTATCCGCATGGCCCTACGAAGCGTTGACGCGAGTTACTCCCTCATAGAATAGTATATCTTTATTATATGTCTGGCATTTATGATAATAGTTTTAATTAAACAATATAGCTCTGCAAATATTTTTGAAATAAATTTTCTTAATATTTGCAAGATCATCTGTCTAGGAACAGGAGCCTCCTGGATTCGAATATTCTAAAAAAACATCATAGAACTAATTGAAAATAACGCAACGAGTAAAATCTTCACAGAGTTTAAAATGAACAAGTTATTCAAAGTAAAGCAATGTTTCATCAAAATTGTTAAAATGTTTGTGCAATTTCTACAGTCATTCGTGGAGATGTTTCAGAATGTGCCATTTTTGCATGAGGCAATATTTTTATAATCACTGTGACACGTTTTGCTCTTTGCATTCTATTACTATTTTGACATAACATAGTCTGTCTTTTTTTAATTGGAAGCAGCCCCATAATGCCACAAGGCATATCGAAGGTCATTTGTGTATTGTGTAGTGCTGAAATTGTTCTAAAATATAAAGTGTGTAAAATATATTTATATTATTAAAAATATCACTATCCTGATTTTAACATTTCACATAATCACCCGCGTACACAACGATCCTATTACGAAATATGTATATAAGTGATTCCATATTTTATCAAATAAAGCATTGAATAATATAAAATAGAATTTTATACTTGGATAACATTTAAATGTTCTTCAGAAAAATATGATATTTCAAGTGAGGAAGCTTTATTTGTGTTGGCGAAATCTAGATTATTTTGCCGGTTTGTAATAAGTTTGAAATCCACTGTACATATATCAGGAGTACATGTTTCAGAAATTCCAAAAAAATATACGAAAATCATCAATTTCCTGTGTAGGCGTAATTTATCTTGGCATTATATTTTAAAAAGCTAGGAATCTCAAACTACTGCCAATGGCGAAATTATCTGTCAACAGCTATGTAAAAGTTCAAGTTATTTAATTTAAACTATTAATTCCATGATTACACGCTATAATCAAATGTGCTACTAATATGAATATTTATGATAGAAAAGTATTATCGTTTGAAATTGCTTCGAAAATAACTTATATTCCTATTTTTTTAAACAATTGATGTAGAATAATAAAATCTTTTGTTGAGTTCAGCGACATTTCGCGCAATGTTATCAAAAAAAATTAACGTGTGCATTTTAAAATAGGACTAGAAAATAGATAAAAACTTTCAGCGTTATTTTCAAAATGTTTGGTGAAAATCAACAAATCCGTACTATTTTAGGGCCATTATTTTTGACATTTTAAACCTCTTGATAAATTACAATGAATTTTGCGCAATCCAGTCTTATAACTCTGATGACACTTGCTGCACTAGCGAAGTGCACAAGCGAAACTGTGGATGACATAATGACATGCCCATTTGAATTGCGAGGTCAACATTCAAGTCACCGGAATGACTGATATGCATGAAAGTGAAAAAGGAAATTTTGCACTATATGCAAGGGACAGATTATCAATTTATATATTTTGAATATAATCCGTATGCGCCACATATATAATTTCCGCATTTTAATAAACAATTGATAGACTATCAGACGATTTTACATAAAAAACATATATAATTGCATAATTACAATTTCCGCTTCAATTGAAATTCTTGCATTTTTACATCCACTGCAATTTACCATTTTAAATTTTATTGATTTCCACAAGGTAATCGTAGAGCATTGCCTATTAAATACAAATTAGGCATCATAATTAGGTCGCTTATTATTATTACTCAGGACACATATCCGAGATGGGAAAATATTATGAAATAGCTGGTCATTATCTATTAAACTTCTCTGAATTAAAGATTACTATATCGTAGTGGTTATACTGAATGTAAATTTTAAGGTATTAAGTCGCTTATTGAAACCAAATGATTACATATTCCAATTTTTTTATTGCAGTCGTACGAAATTGAATGCTGTTTATTTTACTTCTAAATCGAAAACAACAACAATTTGATCTTTTTACTATAATAAAGTGATGCATAAAAACTTATCAGATTAATTTCCTGCCATATTTTGTCATAACATACTGAAAATGTAACTCAAGAAAGATTTTTTTGTATTTTAATTCCATTCTACCAATAAAATCCTAATGCAACAAAAATATTTGTGGCTTAGAAAAAATTGTACTAAATCGGGCCATTCATATTTTCAATCCTTGATTCCAATTTATCCAACTCTCAATTTATTAACATTTAGAATTTTACAAACTGCAGCAAAATAATATTTGGCGTCAAAGTAAGACGAAAGATTATGCTCCTGTTATGTTTTGGTGCATGGGTTCGCGTTACAACCCAACGAATATCAATTTCATCAAATACGGTTGTCTAAGGGTTACAGAATAGAATTCTGAATGTAGACAATCATTCTCATAACTGTGAATTCAGAAAAGATGTCTGTTAATTTCAAGCAGTTTTTATTGAGATTTCATGAACTGCAAATTTTATTTGTCATTAACAGAGCTTTGTTCCATAATAAAATATACGCGCGCGTAATACGCTGATAACATGAAGTGGATTTACGTGATTCATCGCTGGAAGGAAGGATTTATATATTTTGTGTTTTTCAACCGTTCATCCGAAAAATGTAACAGTTCTGTTAAGACATTCTAGATTTATATTTTGTGTGTTAAAAATCATTTATGCTCAAACACAAACTGTTCTGCTAAGACATTCTGGCATAATTAATTGTGTTTGGTACGTCTATACATTTGTGCCTAGGTATTAACTTGTGTTAATATTATTTTATTGTGTTCCCACTCGAGAAAATTCAACCTCGACTAAAATTGGATTTTAGTTTACTTCGAATTATTGTTTACAATATACTTAAAATAATTCGATTTATCTCTCACAAACCACCCATTGGTAAGAGATATGAGATTAAATATTAGCACGGCCCCCGAAATTAATTTCTTCCGACGACAGCTTCCAGGCATAGAGAGTAGTTGCATGGCATCGCAAAAGAAACTTCAACTACGCGAAACCTATTACAATAAACACTATATCTCCTACAATTTAATTTTAAGGGCAAATTAATTTATATCTGGCATTTATGAAAATAATTTTAATTAGACATAATAGCTCTGCAAATATTTTTGAAATAAATTATATTAATATTTGCAAGATCATCCATCTGGGAACGGGAGCGTCCTGGATTCGAATATTCTGTAACACATTATAAGACTAATTGAAAGTAACGCAATGAGTAAAAACTTCAGAGTGTTAAAAATAAACGAGATATTCAACGTTAAGCTCTGGTTTATCCACATTGACAAACTTTTTGTGTAATTTCCACCGTTATTTGCGGAGATATTTCAGAATTTGCCATTTTTGCATGATGTAATTTTTTTATAATCACTGAGACAAAATTTGCTATTTGCACACTATTACTATTTTTATATAACGCAGTCTGTCTCCGTTAATTGGAACACCAATGGAATAATTACTATCGTATGCATATGTGGTTTCCGAAGTTCGAGGAAATTGTTTAACTCTCTATTTTTCAAACATGAGAGAAATAAATTGTAGATTATTGTGCCGGTTTGTTTTAAGTTTGTAATCCACTGTACAAATATTAGTAGTCACTTTTTAATAACTTGGAGAACATATACGAATAATAACAATTTCCAGAAGGTGTATTATTTCTCTTGGCATTGAAATTTAAACCGCTAGGAATCTCAATCTACTGACAAACAGGACGTTATCTATCAACAGCTATGTACAAGTTTAAGTTATTTAATTTAAAGTATTAATTCCCTGATCACAGGCCATAATGAATGTGCTCGTAAAATGCATAACTATGACTAAATAGAAAAATATTACGTATTAATTTGCATCCGCAATAACTTATATTAATTTTTGTTAAAACTAGTTGATGTAGAATAAGCTAATCATTTGTTAAGATCAGCGACATTTCGCGCAATGTTATCAAAATAATTTAACGTGCGCATTTCAAATAGAACTAGTTTATAGATAATCACTTTTCACGATATTTTCAAAAATATTTGGTGAAAATCAGCAAATATGTACCATTTTAAGACTAAATTTTTTTACATTTCAAATCATTTCGTAAATTACCATGAATTTTGCTCTATCCAGTCTCATAACTCTGATGACACTTGCCGTGCTTGCGAAGTGTACAAGCGAACCTGTGAATGATATAATGACATGCCCATTTGAATTGCGAGGGCAACATTCAAGTCACAGGAATCACTGATATGCATGAAAAGGAAAAATCGAAATTTTGCACTATATGCCAGTGATAGCTTATCAATTAATATAATTTTAATATAAACCATATGCGTCACACATATTATTTGCACTTTTTAATAAAATATGATAGACAATAAGACAGTTTTACAAAAAAATATAAATGATTGCAGTACATTTCCGCTTCAATTGAAATTCTTGCATTTTTATATCTACTGCAATATTACATTTTAATTTAAATTTATTTCCACAAGGTCATCGTAGAGCATTGCCTATTAAATACAAATTAAGTGTTATAATTAGGTCACTTATTATTACTTCTACGGACACATATCCGAGATGGGAACATATTATGAAATAGCTGGTCATTATTTCTTAAAATTCTCTGTATTAATAACAATTGCCTCTAAGTAATTATACTGAATGTAAATTTCAAATTATTAGGCCACTTCTTAAAAGCAAATGATTTCACATTCCAATTTTTATTTTTATTGCAATCGTACAAAATTGGATGCTGTTCATTTTAATTTTAAATCGAAATCTACATCAATTTTATTTTTTTTCGACTATGACAGAATGAGGCAGGCAAATATATCACTTAAACTTTCCTTCCGTATTTTGTCATTACTTACTCAACATGTATCTGAGGAACGTAATTTTGTAATTTAGTTCCATTCTACCACTATAATTCCAATACAACAAAAATATTTGTGGCTTAGAAAAAATTGTTCCAAATCGTGCAATACAAATTTTCAATTATTGATTCCAATTTATCCAACTCTCAATTTATTAACATTTAGAATTTTACAAACTGCAGTAAAATAATATTTGGCCTCAAAGTAAGACGAAAGATTAAGCTCCTGTTATGTTTTGGTGCATGGGTCCGCGTTACAACCCAACGAATATCAATTTCATCAAATACGGTTGTCTAAGGGTTACAGAATAGAATTCTGAATGTAGACAATCATTCTCATAACTGTGAATTCAGAAAAGATGTTTGTTAATTTCAGACAGTTTTTATTGAGATTTCATGAACTGCAAATTTTATTTGTCATTAACATGGCTTTGTTCCATAATAAAATATACGCGCGCGTAATACGCTGATAACATGAAGTGGATTTACGTGATTTATCGCTGGAAGGCATGATTTATATATTTTGTGTTTTTCAACCGTTCATCCGAAAAATGTAACAGTTCTGCTAAGACATTCTGGAATTATATTTTGTGTGTTAAAAACCATTTATGCTCAAACGCAAACTGTTCTACTAAGACATTCTGGAATAATTAATTGTGTTTGGTACGTCTATACTTTTGTGCCTAGGTATTAACTTGTGTTAATATTATTTTATTGTGTTCCCACTCGAGCACGTTCAACCTCGACTAAAATTGGATTTTAGTTTACTTCGCAATATTGTTTACAATAAACTTAAAATAATTCGATTTATCTTTCACAAACCACCCATTGGTAAGATATATGAGATTAAATATTAGCAGTAGTGCTGAGAATAAACAATAAAAAGACGAAAGCTTTAAAAACAGGGAACAGAACAAGCTTTCATTATGTTTATTTTCATGATGCTGTTATTAATGATGTGTTTGAGATTAAAATTATGCAAGAAATTAAGGATTTAGGCATAACTATTCAATGTACAGCTTCTGCTGAGAGACATATTGAAAGTATAGTAGGCAGTGCCAAGAAAAGATGGGCACTAATAAATCGAAATATCTTATCAAATGATATAAAACTTCAAATGTATATAATATGGATTAGACCGGTACTAGAATATGCTGTCGCTACTTGGAATCCATTAAAAGAGGGTTTGTCTAATAAGATAGAAGCTGTACAAAGAAAGGTTGTGAAACATATTAGTCCTATTTCTTGCACTATATACGCCTCTAGATTACAGTTTGTGTCATTGCAATCTCTGTGGTTTCGGAGGATGTGTTATTGTATAAAAGTTTTCCATTTGAACCAGTGGACTGGTGCCTATATGACTCCGATAAGAAAGAGTCATGAAGTTGGAACTAGATCTGGACATTTGGCAATATCTCCTCCTTTGGTGGGGAATGTAGCGAGCAAGTTATTCTCTTTCTCGAAAATCTACAAAATTTATAACCAATTGCCGAAGGGGCTTAGAGAAATGCCTCCATCTAAGATGTCTTTTAAAACTTTATCTACTGAACTTGAAAAAGTCTGCAATCCTGCTGATATTTTTTATTTTTTTGATTATGATAATACTTATTCATGGTTGAATAAAAGACAAGGATAATTGTTATCGGAAACAGATTTTCTTGAGATTTTTATTTCCAAGTTTTGTATTATTATAATTGAAATGTTATGCACTATTTCTTCAAATTAGTTAACATTACATACAATAAATTGCTAGTCATGGTTCTCAATTTTTGCATAATGTTACACTCGAATTATACCTTAATTGTTCCTAATTTGATGATGTATATATTATTCTTTTCAGTCGAACTTTCTGATATTGATATATTGTATTGTACAACTAGTAAGATATACCTATCTACATGAGATTAATTGCACAATTATTGTGATGTGATAATTTTTTTAATATATATTGTACAATTTCCAATTTTATTATTTGATGGAATATGTGTGGTTTGAATCCAAATAAAGATATTCTATTCTATTCTATTCTATATTATCTTGTGCTGATATTATTTTATTGTGTTGCCGAATCTTGTACGGTCTTCCTCGACTAAATTTGGATTTCAGTTTACTTCGCAATATTGTTTACAATACACTTATGTTAAATCGATTTATCCTTCACACATCAACCATTGGTAAGAGGTATGTGATTAAATATAAGCACGGGCCACGAAATTAATTTCTTCCGACGGCAGCTATCGGGCAAAGATAGTAGTGGCATGGCATCGCAAAAGAAACAGCAAATTTGCTAAACCTCTTACAATAAACACAATACCTCCTAAATTTAATTTTTAGGGGAAATTATTTTATATCGGGCATTTATGATAACCATTTTAATTAAACATTATAACGCTGCAAATATTTTTGAAATAAATTTTATTAAACCTTGCAAGATCATTCGTCTGGGAACGGGAGTGTCCAGGATTCTAATATTCTATAAAACATCATAAAACTAATTGAAAATAACGCAATGAGTAAAAACTTAGGAGTGTTTAAAATAAAAAATATATTCAACGTAAAGCACTGCTTCATCCACATTGGTAAAATTTTTGTGTAATTTCCAGAGTTATTCGCGGGAGTAATTCAGAATGTGCCATTTTCGTGTGAGGCAACTTTGTTATAATCACTAAGACACGTTTTGCTCTTTGCAATCTATTACTATTTTGATATAACCTAGTCTGCCTTCGTTAATTGGAAGCAGCCCGCTAATGCCGCAGGCCATCTCTCAATTATATAGCATTGACTGTGTTAAGTGGCGCTGAAATTTTTCAAAAATATTCAGTGTGTAATTTAAAAAAATATTATTAACAATTTCACTATCCTGATTTTAACATTTCACATATTCCCTAGCGCACACAATGATCCTATTACGAAATATATATTACTGTTTCCAAACTTTATCAAATAAAGTATTGCTTAATAAAATTTGACCAATATGACGTATTTTCGTTAGAATTTTATATTTGTATAACATTTAAATTTTCTTTAGATAAATATGATCTTTCAAGTCAGAAAGCTTTATTTCTGTAGGCGAAAGTAGCACGTATTAAGTTAGATAGCCTTACGTATACTTCGACAGTGATTTAAATAGCATGTCTACCGCATTTAAAATGTGATCGTAAAAATTTTTTCGACCATCAATGGAATTATTACTATCGCATGCATATGGGGTTTCCAAAGTTCGAAGTTAGTGTTTTCCTGTCTGTTTTTCAAACATGAGAAAAAAAATTCTACATTATTTTACCGGTTTGGATTAAGCTTGAAATCCACTGTACAAATATCAGGAGTCTCTATAACTAAAAAAATATATCAATAACAACAATTTCCGGAACATGTATTACTTCTATTGGTATTGAATTTTAAACCGCTAGAAATCTCAATCTATTTCCAATCAGGACGTTATCTGTTAACAGCTATGTACAAGTTCATAATATTTAATTTAAAATATGAATTCCATGATAATAGGCCATAATGTAATGTGCACTTAATATGCATAACTATGAATAAAATGAAAAGTATTACCGTACAAGTTTGCTTCCGCAAAATCTTATATTCATATTTGTTAAAACTAGCTGATGTAGAATAAGCAAATCTTTTGTTAAGATCTGCGACATTTCGCGGAATGTTACCATAATAACTTAACGTGTGCTTTGTTAAATAGAACTAGTGAATAGATAATCACTTTCCACGTTATTTCCTACATATTCGGTGAAAATCAGCAAATATATACTATTTAAGTCCATTATTTTTTTCACATTTCATACCACTTTATAAATTACAATGAATTTTGCGCTATCCAGTCTTATAACCCTGGTAACACTTGCCGTACTTGCGAAGTGCACAAGCGAACCTGTGGATGATATAATGACATGTCCATTTCAATTGCGAGGGCAACATTCAAATCACCGGAATCACTGATATGCATGAAAATGAAAAATGAAATATTGCACTATATGCCAGTGAAAGCTTATCAATTATTATATTTTAAATATAATCCGTATGCGTCACATATATAATTTGCACATTTTAATAAACAATTGATAGACTATCAGACGATTTTACATAAAAAGTATAAATAATTGCATTACTTTTCCGCTTCAACTGGAATTCTTGCATTTTTGCATCCACTGCCATATACCATTTTAAATTTAATTGATTTCCACAAGGTCGTCGTAGAGTATTGCCTATTACATACAAATTAATCATTATAATTAGGTCACTTATTATTACTTCTACGGACACATATCCGAGATGGGAACATATTATGAAATAGCTGGTCATTATTTCTTATAATTCACTGTATTAATGACAGTTGCCTCAAAGTAATTATACTGCATGTAAATTTGAAATTATTAAGTCGCTTTTTGAAACCAAATGACTTTACATTCCAATTTTTATTCGTATTTAGATCGTAAGAAAATGAATGCTGTTTATTTTACATTAAAACAGAAAACTACATCAGTTTTTTTTCGATTATAATAGAATGATGCATACAAATATATCAGTATAATTTCCTTCCATATTTTGTCATTACTTACTCAAAATGTATCTGAGGAACGATTTTTTGTAATTTAATTCCAATCTACCAATAGAATTTCAATACAACAAAAATATTTGTGGCTTAGAAATATTTACTTAATCGGGCCATTCAAATTTTCAATCATTGATTCCAATCTATCCAACTCTCAGTTTATTAACATTTCGAATTTTATAAACTGCAGCAAAATAATATTTGGTGTCAATCTAAGAGGAAAGATTAAGCTCCATTTATGTTTTGGTGCATGGCTCCGCGTAGCAACCCAAAGAATATCAATCTCATCAAATACGGTTGTCTAAGGGTTACAAACACGAATTCTGGATGTAGACAATCATTCTCATAACTGTGAATTCAGAAAAGATCTCTGTTAATTTAAATCAGTTTTTATTGAGATTTCATGAATTTTAAATTTTATTTGTCATTAACAGAGTTTTGTTACATAACAAAATATACGCGCGCACAATACGTTGATAACAATGAAGTAGATTTACGTGATTTATCGCCTGAAGTCGGGATTTATATATTTTGCGTTTTTAAATCGTTTATACGAAAAATTATAGAGTTCTGCTAAGACACTCTGGAATTATATTTTGTGTAGTAATAACCATTTATGCTGAAACACTAACTGTTCTGCTAATACATTGCGGAATAATTAATTGTGTTTGGTACGTCTATGCTTTTGTGAGTAGATATTATCTTGTGTTGATATTATTTAATTGTGTTACCGAATCGAGTACGGTCAACCTCGACTAAATTTGGATTTTAGTTTACTTCGCAATATTGTTTACAATACACTTATGATAATTCGATTTAACCTTCACACATCAACCATTGGTAAGTGATATCAGATTAAATATAAGCAGGGCCACGAAATTAATTAATTCCGACGGCAGCTATCGGGCAAAGATGGTAGTGGCATGGCATCGCAAAAGAAAGAGCAAACACGCGAAACCTCATACAAGAAACACAATACCTCCTAAATTTCAATTTTTAGGGGAAATTATTTTATATCGGGAATTTATGATAACCATTTTAATTAAACATTTCAACGCTGCAAATATTTTTGAAATAAATTTTATTAAATTTTCCGAGATCATTCGTCTAGGAACGGGAGCGTCCCGGATTCGAATATTCTATAAAACATCATAAAACTAATTGAAAATAACGCAATGAGTAAAAACTTGAGATTGTTTAAAATAAACCAGATTTTCAACGTAGAGCTCTGGTTTATCCACATTGGTAAAATTTTTGTGTAATTTCCGGAGTTATTCGCGGAGATGTTTCAGAATGTGCCATTATTGTGTGAGGCAACTTTGTTATAATCACTGAGACACGTTTTGCTTTTTGCTATCTATTACTATTTTGATATAACCTAGTCTGCCTTCGTTAATTGGAAGCAGCCCGCGAATGCCGCAGGCCATCTCTCATTTATATAGCATGAGTGAGTTAAATAGCGCTGAAATTTTTGTAAAATCTTCAGTGTGTAAATTTTTTAAATATTATTAAAAATTTCACTATCCTGATTTTAACATTTCACATATTCCCTAGCGCACACAATGATCCTATTACGAAATATTTATATTACTGTTTCCAAACTGTATCAAAAAAAGATTTGCTTAATAAAATTTGACCAATATGACGTACTATCGGTAGAATTTTATATTTGTATAACATTTAAATGTTTTTTAGATAAATATAATCTTTCAAACCAGAAAGCTTAATTTGTGTAGGCGAAAGTAGCACGTATTTAACAAGATTGTCTGACATATATTGCGAGAGAGATATAAAGAGCAACTCTTCAACATTTTAAACGTGATCGTAAAATTTTTTTCGAGCACGAATGAATTTATCACGGTCGTACGAATATTTTATTTCCGAAATTCCAGGGAAGTGTTTACATCTCTATTTTTCAAATATGTGACACAAAAATTCTAGATTATTTTGCCATTTTGTATTAGGTTTGAAATCTGCTGTACAAATATCAGGAGTCTCTGTTTAACAAATTGCAAAAAATATATGAATATAAACAATTTCCTGTATATGTATAAATTCTCTTGACACTGCGTTTAAAACCGTCAGTAATTCAAATCCAATGCCAATGCGGACATTATCTGTCAATAGCTATGGACAATTTCAAGTTATTTAAATTAAAATATTAAGTCCATGATAATAGGCCATAATGAAATGTGCTCTTAATATGCATAACTATGACTAAAAAGAAAAGTATTACCGTACGAATTTGCATCCGCAATAACTTATATTCATATTTGTTAAAACTAGTTGATGTAGAATAAGCAAATCTTTTGTTAAGATCAGCGACATTTTGCGCAATGTTATCATAATAAATTAACGTGCGCATAGTTAAATAGAATTAGTGAATAGATAATCACTTTCCCCGTTATTTCCTACATATTTGGTGAAAATCAACAAATATATACTATTTAAGTCCATTATTTTTTTCACATTTCATACCACTTTATAAATTACAATGAATTTTGCACTATCCAGTCTTATAACCATGGTAACACTTGCCGTACTTGCGAAGTGCACAAGCGAACCTGTGGATGATATAATGACATGTCCATTTCAATTGCGAGGGCAACATTCAAGTCACCGGAATCACTGATATGCATGAAAATGAAAAATGAAATATTGCACTATATGCCAGTTAAAGCTTATTAATTATTATATTTTAAATATAATCCGTATGCGTCACATATATAATTTGCACATTTTAATAAACAATTGATAGACTATCAGACGATTTTACACAAAAAGTATAAATAATTGCATTACTTTTCCGTTCCAATTGGAATACTCGCATTTTTGCATCCACTGTAACACAACGTTGTGTTGTTTCACACAACGAGGATCAAACTGCATTGAATATATAGAAATCAAATTTAGATATGCGGCTCTCACCTCTAGCAGTCTCGCATACATTGAACTTGACTGGAAATGTCGGCTGCACAATTTCTATGCAGTCACGAACATTAACTGTTTGCAGCTTTCGCCACATATACATATATAGGCAATACAAGTTAAACAATAATTGATTGCGCGGGTGGTGGTAACAATTCTTTAAATCAAGTTTGCGAGCTTGAAGTAAACACCAATCCCATTGTATTTAACCAGTCATCGAACAACATAACAAAATTACCGCCAGCCGCAACGCACTGACGCGTTTTGACCTTCCATGACCATCAACAGAGTAAGACAGCAAACTGATTATCGAGGATCAAACCGCATTAAATATATGGAAATCAAATTTAGATATGCGGCTCTCACCTTTAGCAGTCTCTCTTACATTGAACTTGACTGGAAATGTCGGCTGCACAATTTCAATGCAGTCACGAACATTAAATGTTTGCAGCTTTCGCGACATATACATATATAGGCAATACAATGTAAACAATCATTGATTGCGCGGGTGGTGGTAAAAACTATTTAAATCAAGTTTGCGAGCTTGAAGTAAACACCAATCCCGTTGTATTTAACCAGTCAACGAACAACATAACAAAACTACCGCCAGCCGCAACGCACTGACGCGTTTCGACCTTCCATGATCATCATCAGAGTACGGTGGCAAACTGACTATCGAGGATCAAACCGCATTGGATGTATGGAAATCAAATTTAGATATGCGGCTCTCACCTCAAGCAGTCTCGCATGCATTGAACTTGCTGCAAAGCTGCAAAGAGTTAATGTTCGTGACTGCATAGAAATTGTGCAGCCGACATTTCCAGTCAAGTTCAATGTATGCGAGACTGCTAGAGGTGAGAGCCGCATATCTAAATTTGATTGCCATATATATTCAATGCGGTTTGATCCTCGATAGTCAGTTTGCCGTCGTACTCTGATGATGATCATGGAAGGTCGAAACGCGTCAGTGCGTTGCGGCTGGCGGTAGTTTTGTTATGTTGTTCGATGACTGGTTAAATACAATGGGATTGGTGTTTACTTCAAGCTCGCAAACTTGATTTAAAGAATTGTTACCACCACCCGCGCAATCAATTATTGTTTAAATTGTATTGCCTATATATGTATATTTGGCGAAAGCTGCAAACAGTTAATGTTCGTGACTGCATAGAAATTGTGCAGCCGACATTTCCAGTCAAGTTCAATATATGCGAGACTGCTAGAGGTGAGTGCCGCATATCTAAATTTGATTTCCATATATATTCAATGCGTTTTGATCCTCGATAGTCAGTTTGCCGTCGTACTCTGATGATGATCATGGAAGGTCGAAACGCGTCAGTGCGTTGCAGCTGGTGGTAGTTTTGTTATGTTGTTCGATGACTGGTTAAATACAATGGGATTGGTGTTTACTTCAAGCACGCAAACTTGATTTAAAGAATTGTTACCACCACCCGCGCAATCAATTATTGTTTAACTTGTATTGCCTATATATGTATATGTGGCGAAAGCTGCAAACAGTTAATGTTCTTGACTGCATAGAAATTGTGCAGCCGACATTTCCAGTCAAGTTCAATGTATGCGAGACTGCTAGAGGTGAGAGCCGCATATCTAAATTTGATTTCCATATATATTCAATGCGGTTTGATCCTCGATAGTCAGTTTGCCGTCGTACTCTGATGATGATCATGGAAGTTCGAAACGCGTCAGTGCGTTGCGGCTGGCGGTATTTTTGTTATGTTGTTTGATGACTGGATAAATACAATGGCATTGGTGTTTACTTCCAGCTCGCAAACTTGATTTAAAGATTTGTTAGCACCACCCGCGCAATCAATTATTGTTTTAAATGTGAAATCTATGTTTTGGTTAATGGTGATGTGAATTAGAAAATCCAATGAACGTTCTTCCCGTTTTCTAGAATATTTAGCAAAAATTGAGCCATATATCTTATGTACCGTTTTCATGTGCTTAAAGAAGAACAAATATTTTGAGATAAAAGAATCGTTTTCCTATTATTTTTCTTAAACATCTACACGTCCACATCACATAATGTATAAATTATAAAACCAAACGAAATAAATAATGCTCAATGTGCGTGCATCAACAGCATTTCAAGCTGAATGCCCCAACATGTTTGTTCAGTTTTCAGAAATTCGCCTGAAGATTTTATAACTCATTTCTCATATTCGATTTAATAATTTTCTTCAATTGTACATCTGGAGAACATACGCTTATGAATTTTTAAATATGTTTCGCAATTGCATATGTGTATTCACCATTTAATTTAACACAGGTGATTAAATTATACTGTTCTCTCATTCGTATAATTAAACATCTGATGGATTGACAACTTGCGCATGTACGTTGGCAAATAATGTGGAATGTCAGCAATAAGAGTTGTTTCTCTTTAATTCCTGGTAAAGGAAATGTGTTTCCTTAAATAACATCCGTAGTTTTGCTGCATTAAATGTACGTAATAATGCTGCTCCAACTTTTTTGTGCCATGCGGGTAACTGTATATCACAGAAATAGGACGTCTTTGTTAACTACCTTCTTTACAGTTCCAAAAAGACGTCTGCTTCTGATGACTTCCTCGTTTAATAATTGAATTCATCAATGTTCTGGGATAGCCGTTAGACATTTAAACGTTAATAGCTTTAGAATATAAATACTGTGCATTCTAGACTGTTTTATCTTAAATCGTGGTACTTTTATTTATCATAAGTATTTTTTTTATTAGTAAATCTTTCTCCTTCTCTTGCATGAAACAGATATATTTATACGCTTTTCGATAACTTTAAAATACATTTCGTTATTGCCACCTGTTCTGAAGGACATGGAAAATATCATACGCTTGTTTTGCGTATTTAACATTTATACCTATATCAATCCTTAATGAGTTGTTCTGCTGGTGGACAAGGAAAGTCTCAGCCAACACTGCAGACGGAAGCTCCTTGATTCCACAACATCTGAATGTTTAAAGTTGCTTCAATGCTTATAGTCAATAGTTTTAATTTCTATGTCGGCATTTGATTCAAATAGAAATTGAAAAGCTGTCCCAAAATAAGCTTCGCGTTTATTCAAATTTTAAATACAACAAATTTGGCCCATCGATAGTCCCTTCATTTTTAGGTAATCGATTGTTATTTTTTATAATTTAAGCACGCATGTACCAACATACTTGGTATTAAATCACTCAAAACTATCTATTACATATTAATGACTACAGTGAGATAAGTAAAGTAATTAGTGTATACAAGTTTGTTATTGCGCAAAACATCGATGATACTTCCAAATCATGTTCGAGAGGCGAAGAATTTTTTTATAAATAATAAATTTAATAACAGAAAGAAATTGGTCACCTATGATTCTTCATGGATAAATAATCTGCAGCCGGATTATTGCACGCGTTAGAAATATGTTGGGACATTGAAAATGAACTAGATTTAATGCATGATATTGGTTGGCTTTTCCTTCGCTTCACAAACTTTCGGTCCCTACATGTTTTATATTGTGTTTGGGCTTCCAATTTATATAGCAGAAGATGTTTAGTTGAAGAAACTTGAGAAGAATAATAGATAGAAATAGTTCTTCTTACACAAACAAACGGTACTTTCGCAAATATTTCTTGGGTCGATTTTGCACACATATTTGCTGACGTCTGCATGCAATATATATTAAGCTTGGTTAACTGAACGAATTCTTAATTGTAATGACATATTTGGAAAATGTTGTCCTGATTTTAAACAATGGGAAACCCTACAATAAAAAGTAGCGTTTCGTTTTATATCATGAGTAATTGTCATTGATACATATATTTAATAATGTATAACAATGACTTTATACATCAGTTTGGATTGACAATGACCTTAACGTATGTCATTGTGGATGATATTCCAAGATCATCAGAAATGACTAGAAGCACTAAAGTACCTTTATTTCTTACATTTTCTCTATGTTCACATATTCCTATCTTGTTTTGCTTCCAATTTATGAATAAGGATATGTTTATTAGTAGATATTTGAGAAGACAATGCGAAAGAATTGTTTCTTCAAGCATTGACCTTGAACTGGGCGTGACACACGCGATTTGATTGGTTTCCATTTTTTACAATCTCTCTATGTTCACATACTACTATCCTGTTTTTCCTTCGAAATTATAAATAAAGATATGTTCATTAGTATACATTTGAGAAGACAATGCGAAAGAAATGTTTTTTCAAGCATTAAGCGTGAGCTGGATTTGACGAACGCGATTTGATTGGTTTCCGTTTATCACACTCTCTCTATCTTCACATATTTCTATCTTGTTTTGCTTTCCAATTTATAGATAAAGATTTGTTTATTAATAGATATTTGAAAAGACAATGCGAAAGATTTTTTTTCTTCAAGCATTGAGCTTGAATTGGATGTGACGCACGCGATTTGATTGGTTTCCTTTTTTCAAATTCTCTTTACGTTCACATATTAATATCTTGTTTTGCTTTCCAATTTATATATAAAGATATGTTCATTAGTAAATATTTGCGAAGACAATGCGAAAGAAATGTTTCTTCAAGCATTGAGCTTGAACTGGATGTGACTTACGCGATTTGATTGGTTTCCAATTTTCACACCCTCTCTATGTTCAAGTATTTCTAACTTGTTTTGCTTTCCAACTTATAAATAATAATATGTTTATTAGTAGATATTTGTGAAGGCAATGCGAAAGAAAAGTTTCTTCAAGCATTGAGTTTGAACTGGATGTGACTCACACGATTTGATTAGTTTCCATTTTTCACACTCTCTCTATGTTCACATATTTCTATCTTGTTTTGCTTTCCAATTTATATATTAAGCATAATATTTGTCAAAATTGAACTTCGTTGGGTTGTAACGCGGAGCGGCGTGTTACATACACCATCAAACAATGAAAATAAGTACACAATGAAGTGGGTTAACCTTAATGGAGGTGTTATGGCTGTGCCGTAACGAGTAAACACTGATGTTGGCTTTGTCGACACAGAATCTGGTTCCTCTATATCTTGCGGTGGCGTTACGGCGTCAGTTGGCTCTGTTGCTGGTGAGATGCCGGGCGTCGGCCTGTGATCAGCAAAATTATCTGTGGGTGGAATAATCGTTTCTTCGCTGTCTGATAGGTCAACATCGTGGAACAGCGGGTCATTTGTATCAAAGTCGGTCGGGGATAATCTGTGTTTGGAGACAGCATCAGGTTTGCCATTAATCTCCAAAATTATGTAATTCTGACACTGATCTATAACACGAAAAGGACCGCGTTTCGGGTTGTCTAGAATCCTGTTATCCTTGTACTTGTTGACGAAGATCCATTTGCAGCTATCAAAATCTTTGCTTTTATAGATTGGACCATGTTGCTGATGAGTAGGACAAATCGAGCGATACTGAGAAATATAGTGTAGGTAACTGCAAAGTGGAAACAGAAATGCCGGATCTTTCATCGTTATCACAGTTTCAGAACGTGATCTCACTCGTTTGCCAGGCAGCCGTACGCATTCGCCAAATACCATTTCAGTAGAGCTACATATGATCGGCTCTCGAGGTCTTATACGCATTGATAGGAGTACTTTCGGTAAAGTCGCAAACCAATTTTCTTCTGGGCTTGCCTTGAGCGCCGCTTTCAGTTCCTGGTGTGGCCTTTAGACGAAACCATTTGCTTTAGGATTATGAGCCGCGGCCACGGAGTGTTTGACACCATAGTATTTCAGTAAGGCAGTAAACTCTTTGCCGAGGAACTTTGCGTCAGGATCGGATGTTACTTCAGCTGGAGCACCAAACCGAGCGAATCAACTGAGCTCCAAAACAAAATTTACAGGCAGAGTGATACGATTCCGTATTGACAGTATATATATATATATATATATATATATATATATATATATATATATATATATATATATATATATGCGTGAACTGTACTTTGGGTACACGGACGACATGTGGCGCCGTTTTGTCGTGTCAAGTCACTTTGCATTTCTGACATTCTAGACACTGTTTAGACCACTGCTTGACATCCCGCTGCATGCCAGGCCAAAAATACGTTCTGGATAAAATTTCCATTGCGGCTTCGCCAGATGGGTGGCCCATTGAATGAAGATATTTTGACGGAGTTTTTCAGTTGTAAACGGTCGAAGGCCCACACCAGTTATTTCAGACTGCAGCGGATTTCCATCATAATAAAGTGTTTTCAGGTGATTGACAACAAATGTACGAAGTGATGGATCATTTTGCTGTGATGCTAGCAATTCCTGAGTTCCTATACTTGAAGGAAACAGGATAGAGGCACAGAGTTCTGCAAGACTGCTCATGGAGTCTGCAACTATGTCTTCTGATATTTTGACGTTAATGACTTCATATTCATTCTCGTGTATTTGTGTAAGTTGCGAGTTGACACGTCGTGAATATAAATACTCTTTCTTTCGTCTGAGCATCGGGAGTAGAGGCAGGTGATCGGTGTAGATCTTGAACTTTCGGCCATCTAGATATGTGTGGAAGAGTAAGATCGTCCGGTTGATTGCGAGTACCTCTTTCCTTAATAAATCATGTCGTCTCTCGCGAGTATGTAGTTTCGGCGAGTAGAGCTCGATAGGTCGGTGTATGCCATTGATGGACTGCGGAAATACTGGCAACGTCGGATGCATCAGTGAGAGATTTAAAAGGTTGAGATCAATCAGAAGAATCTAGAATGGTCGCTGTGCATAAGGCCATTTTGACATCCTTGGAAGCCTACAGATATTTGTGAAGAGGTGCCAGAATCTCGGCAAGGCAAGGTACGAATCGAGAGTAGTAGTTCATCTTTCCCAAGAATCGTCATAACGCTCGAAGGGTGGTTGGAGGCTCTAAATCTTGAATGGCACGAACCTTAGCTGGTAGAGGTGTCATGCCTTTCTCTGAGATTTGATGACGGACGAATTCAATTGATTTTTGTACAAAGACACCTTTTTTGCCATGAAGCCGGAGGCCATAGCCTGCTAGACGTGCGAGTAGAATTTCAAAATGCTGCATATGTTCGGACATTGAGTTGGAGAATACCAGAATATCGTCTAAGTAGGAAATTAGAAATGGTAGAAAATCTAGTATTTCGTTCATAACGCGATGAAATGTTTGAGATGCGTTCGTAAGACCGAAAGGCGGGCCAGTGTGACGAGGAGCAAAATTATAAAATATAGCAGTGCAAAATGAAAGGATAAATATATAAATTTTTACACTAGATAGATCAAATGTAAGCTCAATCTTATATAACTAATAGCATTTTTACTCAATTTATGCATTCAATAATTTCATAATATTAACATATATTTGCAGTAGAATACTATAATTTATAAAAAATATTATGAAATATCAGTTGAGGATTTTATTCTGAACGTTTGCATTAAATTATGTTTACTTGAAGTAGAATATCTAACACAAACACGACAATGATATCATATTATATAAGAAATACGAAACGAAGATTTTTTTCTGAGGATATTAATACGGTGTCCAATTATCTTGTTTAGCTACATATTACGCCCCTCCAAGTTTTGATAGACGAGATGTTGTCTATTTGTTAATAACACTAAAAAAACAAATCACCATTGCTCCAAATGTTTTGTATCATCTAGCTTACTGAATAATTTCTCTATTCTGTGTAATTCATAATTTGCTTCGTTTTTATCTCACATTGATTCATTATTAAAATAAACCTGAATTAATTTTTTGCCATACCTTTGATTCCAGGGACGATTTCCTTCGCGCAATTCTTTTATTTATATAATTTAGAAGGATGAAAGGAGAATCAGTAAATGTATTATTTCTGTCATATTTTGTGAAATATCTGCCTTGATTGTGATACGCTGCTGCAAACAGTATATGCTATTCGTGTCTTGCTTCGAAATTTATTTTAACAAATAATTTTAGGCTACGAATATTCACAGAAATATTTAAGGTTTAGAATATGTTATAACTATTTATTTTAAAATTGTATTAAACACTTATTCTTGCTTTGTGAAAAGAGGATAATATCCTCAACTGTTAATTGTTTAGCAACCCATTCCACTTGTGCTTTCACAATAATAATAATAATATTCTTTGTTTTTAAGGAATATTAAAAAAATTATTTGTTTGTTTTGCCTTCAAATTGGTTGGCCGTTATTTACTGATGCAGTATTTTCAATAAAAACGCAGCATAAAATATTGCAATGTGTTTTCATCGAAAACAGTAGCCAAAGTTACATTTTGGCAGGTATTATTTAAAAAGAATTAAAAAGAACACGCGCGCGGTTTATAATGGCTCCGACTTTGTTGAATACCGAATTTGAGAAAATTATTGCGGCCCTTCAAAATTCCATAAAGGAGCTAAAGGGGGAGAACATCGCAATTAAAAATAAGATGTCTAAGCTGGAGTCGGATGTCAGTAAACATGCAGAAAAATTAGATTTAGCGGAAAGGAAAAATGAATACTTAAGCGCAAAAATTGATGATTTGACCGTGGCGTTAAACGAGAAGGTGGATAAATTAAAGCTCGATGTTGTGCCATGGATTGAGCTAGCTGAAATAACAGTAGATGATGATACATCAACAAAAAACTGCACTTCAGGAGATGAAATATTAAATATATTATCCAATGAAGTTTCTGCTAGGATTGGAAAACAGAAGCAGTTAATATTATTTAATCTTAATGAAAATGCTGACCCGAATGATGTTGAGAAGTTAAATGATTTAATCAAAGATACGACTGAGGCTGAAATAACGAAATGCTACCGAGTTGGCAAGAAAACTGAACGACCAAGGCCGGTTGTGATAAAACTATCAAAGAGGCCGACAAACAAACAAGTGGAAGATATCAATAAGAAGAAAGAAGAATGTAATAACTTCCACAATATATTCATCTGCAGAGATAAGACCTTTCTCCAAAGGAAATTGTCAGCAGCGAAGAAGTTGAAGAAGAATTTAGATAATGGATCAAGTAATACGAACAAGTTACTATAAAGGATGTGTCAGTATATTCTAAAATCACAAAAGACGGAGTATCAGTAGATTCTCAAATCACAAAATACGGATTAGCACTAATGAATGTGGTGGACAGCAGACAGCTACGCACTATAGCTACAATACCCAACAAACGAATTATAAGGAAACCAAAAAAGTTAAACCAGTAACTATCGGAAACTGTAAAGATGAGTTTTGTTGTACATATTCTTTATTTTATGCTAATTGTAGAAGTGTTAAGAATAAAACTTTTTTGCTGTGTGATTTTATAATAAGTAACAATTTTGACTTTATAATTTTAACTGAAACCTGGCTGAACAAAGACATTGAAAACTATGAATTTGACATTCCTCATTATTCTCTATTTAGGAAAGACAGATCCTTGGATAAAAGAGGTGAAGGAGTACTTATTTATAGTAAATCGATATTAAATGCGATAGTGTTACATACTAGTGAATATAATACTGTCATTGATTTTTTAACGATACAAATTGATAACCTGATCTTAACTGCGGTTTACAGACCGCCGTATGCTAATACATATGATGATCAAATGTTTACCAATTCTTTTCAATCTATTTTGGACTGCCATGGTAATATTGTTGTGGTAGGAGATTTTAATAGGCTGCATGACTGTGAAATAATCAATCTTTTTTCTAATCATGATCTTAAGCAGATTATAAAGGAACCAACTAGAGGTTTGGAATGCTTAGATCATGTATATTTAGAAGTTGAAGCGTTGAACTCACACAGTTATGATGTAGTAAATTACTTCAAAGAATTGGATCATAAACAAATCATTTTACAATGGAACCTTTCGAGTAGCAAAGCACAGAAACCTAATTTTGAAAGTGCGCACGTGCAATGTTCCAGAATCAACTGGAATCTTTTTAGAGAATTAAGCTTATCTATTGATTATGAATGTTTTTTATCATGAATAATGACGAATTTGTTTCTTCTGTTTCATTGTTATTATCTGATATGTTTAGGGCATCTACATTTACGGATGTTATACCCAAGAGATTCAATAGGAAGTTATGTAAGCTAAGAATCAAACGAGATAATATAATGAAATGTAGTCTTATCAATAGTATTAAAAAAATGAGGTTAGAATTGATTGATAAAGAAATTAATTCATCACTGCTGATAATCCGTCAAAGATCAGAGAGAATTATTTTGGCCAAACTGAAGAGCAATCCTAGACTAGGATACAAACTACTCACAGACTACAGTAAATATAAGGAAAAATTAAAGCTTATATTACCTGTGGGTAAAACTGAGTATGAATTTCTCTGTGAATTGGATGAAGTATTTGGCAAATTGTTATGTAATCCACAGAACGAAAGCAATTTCATTGATCAACCTGATCCTTCGGGAAACCAGGATCTAGGACTTGTTATTGACAGTGATGCATTGATAGAATTAATGTTAAAAATAAAATCAAAAAAACAAAAAGATCACCTTGGTATATCGATTGATAACCTACTTCAATTACCTTTAAATTTTATGAATGCGCTCTGCAATTTTATAAATAGAATTTTGAAGGATGGGAAATTACCAATCGATATATTAACGATAGTAGCTAAACCATTGCCTAAAGTAAGTAAGCCAAAGTGCGCCAGTGATTATAGATTAATCTCTATTATCCCTTCGTTTTTGAAGATAATAGAACGATTGATACTAGATCATTTAGAACGTATGTTGCCGGCTGATTTTGATTTATGTCAACATGGCTTTACGAAAGATAGATCGACAAATACTAATATGCTTTCTATGTGGAAACATGTAATTACATTAGATGAGAATAAGTTAGATGCATTAATTGTATTTATAGATATCTCAAAAGCTTTTGACTCTATATCTTTTGATGCTATTTTGAATGCGATTAATTTATTGAATATTGATCCGAATATTTTTAGATTACTTAGATACTATTTATATAATTCGAAGAATGAGTATTCAAGTAAACGATTTGATTTCTAATATCGAAAACGGTAACAAGTGGAGTTCCACAGGGAATCAAGTTTTGGACCAATTTTATTTAAAATTGTATTTGTGAAACAAATAAGTCCTATCTCCTGCACTATATACGCCACTAGATTACAGTTTGTATCACTGCATCCTTTATGGTTTCGGAGGATGTGCTATTGCATAAAAGTTTTCCATTTGAACCAGTGGACTGGTGCCTATATGAATCCAATTAGATAGAGTCATGAAGTTGGAACTAGATCTGGTCATTTTGCAATATCTCCACCATTGGTGGGGAATGTTGCGAGCAAGCTATTCTCTTTTTCAAAAATTTACAAAATTTACAATCAATTGCCAAAGGGGCTTAGAGAAACGCCTCCATCTAAAATGTCTCTTAAATTTTTATCTACCGAACTAGAAAAAGTGTTCAATCCTGCTGATATTTTTAATTTTGATTATGATAATACTTTCTCGTGGTTAAATAAAAGACAGGATTAATTGTTTTTCAGCAGCATAACTTCTCGAGATTCTATCTTCAAATTTTGTACTATTAAAACTGAAACGTTATGCATTACATATCATGTTAATCAACAATACATACAATCAATTATTAGTCATGGTTCCCTTTTTTGCATAATGTTACACTCGAATAATACATTAAATTTTTCTATTTTTGATGATGAATCTATCACTCTTTATAACCGAACTTTCTGATGCTGATAAATTGTACAGTACAACTAATTGCACATATTTATGTGATGTGATATGTTTTTATATTGTACATTTTCTATTTTTATTATTTGATGGAACATGTAAGGTTTGAATCCAAATAAAGATTTTCTATTCTATTCTATTCAAGTCAACCTACCAATGGTGGGAATGTTGCGAGCAAGCTACTCTCTTTTTCAAAAATTTACAAAATTTACAATCAATTGCCAAAGGGGCTTAGAGAAACGCCTCCAACTAAAATGTCTTTTAAATTTTTATCTACCGAACTAGAAAAAGTGTTCAATCCTGCTGATATTTTTAATTTTGATTATGATAATACTTTCTCATGGTTAAATAAAAGACAGGATTAATTGTGTTTCAGCAACATAATTTCTCGAGATTCTATCTTCAAATTTTGTATTATTAAAACTGAAATGTTATGCATTATATCATCTTGTTAATCAACAATGCATACAATCAATTATTAGTCATGGTTACCTTTTTTCTTACAAACTGTTATACTCGAATTATATCTTAAATTTTTCTAATTTTGATGAAGAATCTATCACTTTTTACAGCTGAACTTTCTGATGCTGATAAATTGTACAGTACAACTAATTGCACATATATATGTGATGTGATATCTTTTTATATTGTACATTTTCCAATTTTATTATTTGATGGAACATGTGTAGTTTGAATCCAAATAAAGATATTCTATTCTATTCTATTCTATTCTATATACTTTGTACTCAACGTTTTATTCTTTAAAAAAAATTAAAGTGGCCAGAGCAGAAAAAAACATTTTAGAATAACAATAATATATTATCTGCATATTCATGATCATCTTATCCAGATACAGGGAAAAC
Source organism: Eudiplozoon nipponicum (assembly GCA_029291075.1). NCBI lineage: Eukaryota > Metazoa > Platyhelminthes > Monogenea > Mazocraeidea > Diplozoidae > Eudiplozoon > Eudiplozoon nipponicum. Next base: position 114,562 of record JAQBSW010000746.1, on the reverse strand, counting down.
ATTGACATCCGAATTCTGAATGTATTTAAAAAAATGTTTACAATAAAATTTACTAAAGATTAACCAAAAATGAGGAAATTGAAGATTCCTGAGGGTCAACACGGCCTGTGGTAAAAGTGTATATGTAAAAAGCATATAATATTTACAAATATGTTGGGATTAATATTTTTTACGAAATATCGAAAATAATGCTATGTACTACGACAATTGCACACTTGGATTCAAGAAAAGTGGTTATTACAGCACAACAATGCGGATGTCGCAGTGTTAGAATATTTGTTATGGTAAAAATATTATTTCAACTGCCCCGAAATTTTTCACACAATGTGCGATCGATAACCGAAGCAAATTGCGTACAAACGACTAGATTTTTTATATAACACACAAATTTTGATCTATTTATTGTAAATATTAATGATGGCTAAATCATTTCAGATACGCGGCACGGTATACACGCTCTATAAAATACGTAAAAGATTAATTGTTTCTTCAAAAAAATTATCTCAAACATCCCTAAATAAGCTCAAAATATCATCATTTCCTGTGCCTATGCAAAAATATAAAACTCTATTTCTACAATGCTGACACTGATATATTTTTGTAGAAAAGGATGGACGTCGGTCTCCTAGAAACCTGTTCTTTGTATTTTTTAACTCACCAGCAAAGACCAAATATTTATCGTCTGTTGTAACTATCCTTTTTATTTTCAGTAACTTTTAGTGTTCCTGGAACCCCGGAATAAATAATATTGGAACAACATAGAAGATAACCTGATAATTACTCTTCTTGCATTATGTCTGCAGTACGTGTCTAAACGATTTCGAGAAAGTCATTTAAAATTCACTCAATTCGGAATCTTACAACTGGACGTGTATTATTATAGGCTATAGCTAGCCGAAATTGGAATAGTCTACATAGATTTACAGAGAACCAGTATCATTTCTACGAGAACCTACAATAACAAATTCAATATTAACTCGATTGCGCATAAACAATTTCCCTCATGTCCACAGTAAATTAGAATATTTGCCTTCAGTTCAAATTAACTTTATTGTCGAATATATTCATACTTCATATCAAGCTAGTAACATTTGTCAACACAAATAATTACACTAACCGTGCAATCAATGACATTTTAATTGTCGAATTTATTTTCAAATAGTAAAACTGCACATGGAAACTTTATTTGGCGTGACAGTAATTTTAATGTTATCATTTCCAAGGTAGTTCAATGAATGAAAGAAAAATATGCGAGTCTCATATCAGGCATTGCTTTTCTTATATATGAATTGGGATTAGATACTCGCTAGGTGGATTGACCTGCAACAGTAATTTTGCATATAGAAGTTGGAAACGCCTCCATATTTTTGACTGATTATAGAACTGCTATTATGTGAGATTAATTTAATAAGCTAAAATTGTATTTTTTATTAAGCTCGCCTTCGTGATTTAAATTCTTTTTATAACCACCAGCAAAATGAATGATTTTTTGTTTTTATACTTACACAAATGTAGCGAAATCTGAAATCGTATAATTTTTCTGATCACAGCTATTTTTCAGCAGAAGCTTCTGTTCAAAAGGAACTATGAGATTGAAAAAACGTAAATAAAAATTTTGCGTATCTTATATATGAATGGCGATTTAAGTCACATTAATAATTTGGACATAATGCAATAACACAGTTCATTATTTATTGAAACGCGTCAGTCCGTTTGACTTACGGTTGTGTTGCTATTTTATGCAACATTTTAAAGATGACGTGTACGCTGACTATATTTTACACATTCGCAGTCTCTATTTCCTTATTTGTCTAACACTTGTGCATGTAGCAAACGCTGCATGTACTTTCTGATTGTGATTACAATGAATATGGCTAGTCCATATTCGCACTGATTGGAAATATTTTCTAATATGCTGCATTTGGAAGGCGCACAAACAGTTCAGAAGTCCTTATATTTGCATTGAATTCTATTAATAGTCTGATGAATAACATAGAATCTCCGAACAAGTCAATATATCTGAATGACAGATGTTTTGTAATATTATGTGAAATATTAAATACAATTTGGTAGTTATCTCTGTAAATAATGCAAACTTGATTTTCACTGCTGTTATTACGCCACGCTCAAGCAATGACTATCTTATTGTGAGCTTCAAATCAGGTCGAAAAATCAATAACAATGGTAATGATCGTGAATGAATAATAACTTTACAGCATTTTATATATGTGAATTGTTGTCAGCCAGATAACCATCTCTGTCTGCTTATTTCTGTCCAGCAGTTCAAAAAGCATCATTACACGCAATTTACAGCATATTTGTCATGTTACACGACTTGTTTAATACATTTTAATGGTATTTACGTAAGGTGCGCATTTTTTATTTCTTTATATGTTATCGGTACACTCTAAAAATATTACCTTTCAATTTTTTATGTTAAAGTTATGTTTGTTATTAAATAGAACATAAAAATAACATTTACAGCCTATTTAAATATATACGAGATTATACGTTGCAAATTCAGCATATTATGGCAGGGATGTTTGCCGTCGCGTAATTTGATTGATATGCGAGCTTTGAAACAATGCAGCCTGTGTATGTTTAAGCCGTATGTTTAATTATTGTGTATTGTTGAACCAAACAGTTTCGACGATAAAGAACTAGTTGGCATTTTTCTTTGATGTTGACACTAGAAAGCGAAAACGCATTAGTGCTTGAGATTGATTTCGTATCTCTATTTTATGTGAATGACTTAATTAAACATTATTGAAATTTCCAGCAAGATTACAAAAAATTTTAAATGTGTCTTCAAAATCCTTGAAATCGAGGATTTCATTATTGTGTAAATAACGGAAAGATAGCTAAAGCAACAAAAATAAAATCTAGGTGCCGATTGTAAAATATTTACACCAATCACGTTATATATAAAAAATTGTCATTAGAAATTTCGAATTTTATTGTACGGGTTTTTTTTATTCAAAATATCTTTTGAATAATTGTAGATTTTGGCTCATTGGCCGTATTTTTGTACTTATACAGAGGCCAAATCGGCTAGGAATATAAAGCAGTGTATAACACTAAACAAGATTCAATAGACAATTGAAAAAATTTTGTACCCGCGGCAGAGACTTTTAGAATCTTGTATAACAGAAGCCAAGACAGGTTCATATCCAGTCAAGGTAAATTCTGGACGTACATAAAGGGTTCACTATAAGGACAATAACGGTCTATTGTATGAATTATTATTCTTCCGTTATACTGTAACACGCGCTCCGTGTTACAAACCAACGATGTTCGATACAGTGCTCTTTAAGGTCAAATAATCTAAGTCTGTTCTTATACAATATTTCTCTTAACTGTGATTTTAGGAACAATCTCTGTTTGTTTCAAGCAGTTTTCATCGATATTTCTTGAACTGCAATTTTATTTGCAATTAATAGTGTTTTTATTAAAAAACAGAACCGCGCGCGATCCGCAAGGATAACGCGGTGGACTATTGTGTCACTGCGGATTTATTTTGCTTTGTTGGATTATTCGAAATTTATGTGAAGGACTTAATGTCCACATAGAATAATGGATTAATATATTGACATGAATTAAAACATTAACAAGCAGTGAACTAAACATTTGTGAGTTTTGTCATTGAAGTCTTTAAACGGTTTACATATTCATCTTTAGTGATAACCTTTAACATTGATTCTATTCATATCATCATGTATTTTCAATCGAGTTTTTGTCATTGAAGTCTTTAAACGGTTTATATATTCATCTTTAGTGATAACTTTTAACATTGATTCCATTCATATCATCATGTATTTTCAATCGAGTTTTTGTCATTGAAGTCTTTAAACGGTTTATATATTCATTTTTAGTGATAACTTTTAACATTGATTCCATTCATGTCATCATGTATTTTCAATCGAGTTTTTGTCATTGAAGTCTTTATGGGGCTTACCCCTTCATTTTTAATGATAACTTTTAACGATGACTTTTTCCATATCATCATATGTTTTAAATCGATGGTATAAATACAGTTCAATTCAGACATTTATAAGCGAATAACTGATTGTGCATAAAACATTTCTCTTTGTAAACATAAATCATTTTAACTTTTGTCGTCTAGAAGACGGACAATTTAGTTTAACTGTGAATGGTGTTTAAGACCTATTCTTGCATTAAAATCTGTTTTATTGTCGACCTACACATGGTCAGTGTGGACTAACTGTGAATTATATTTCTATTTGCAACATTATATCTAATATATGTATGAAACCAAGTTTCGGCTTTCTCATATCAACCATCCGAAAAGGATCAGAGACTGATTAGGTGCACGGGTAGTAATAATAGCCACCATTGATATGTAGAATGGGTATAGAATCATGAACTAGGTAGCAACCCCGCAATAAAAACCCCTACAATAAAATTCTAAATTTATAATGACAATATTTTATATATAAAGTGATTAGGGTAAATATTTTACAATCGGCACCTAGATTTTATTTCTGTTGCTTTAGCTATCTTTCCGTTATTTACACAATAATGAAATCCTCGATTTCAAGGATTTTGAAGACACATTTAAAATTTTTTGTAATCTTGGTGGAAATTTCAATAATGTTTAATTAAGTCATTCACATAAAATAGAGATACGAAATCAATCTCAAGCACTAATGCGTTTTCGCTTTCTAGTGTCAACATCAAAGAAAAATGCCAACTAGTTCTTTATCGTCGAAACTGTTTGGTTCGACAATACACTATAATTAAACATACGGCTTAAACATACACAGGCTGCATTGTTTCAAAGCTCGCATATCAATCAAATTACGCGACAGCAAACATCCCTGCCATAATATGCTGAATTTGCAACGTATAATCTCGTATATATTTAAATAGGCTGTAAATGTTATTTTTAAGTTCTATTTAATAACAAACATAACTTTAACATAAAAAATTGAAAGGTAATATTTTTGGAGTGTACCGATAACATATAAAGAAATAAAAATTGCGCACCTTACGTAAATACCATTAAAATGTATTAAACAAGTCGTGTAACATGACAAATATGCTGTAAATTGCGTGTAATGATGCTTTTTGAACTGCTGGACAGAAATAAGCAGACAGAGATGGTAATCTGGCTAACAACAATTCACATATATAAAATGCTGTAAAGTTATTATTCATTCACGATCATTACCATTATTATTGATTTTTCGACCTGATTTGAAGCTCACAATAAGATAGTCATTGCTTGAGCGTGGCGTAATAACAGCAGTGAAAATCAAGTTTGCATTATTTACAGAGATAACTACCAAATTGTATTTAATATTTCACATAATATTACAAAACATCTGTCATTCAGATATATTGACTTGTTCGGAGATTCTATGTTATTCATCAGACTATTAATAGAATTCAATGCAAATATAAGGATTTCTGAACTGTTTGTGCGCCTTCCAAATGCAGCATATTAGAAAATATTTCCATTCAGTGGGAATATGGACTAGCCATATTCATTGTAATCACAATCAGAAAGTACATGCAGCGCTTGCTACATGCACAACTGTTAGACAAATAAGGAAATAGAGACTGCGATTGTGTAAAATATAGTCAGCGTACACGTCATCTTTAAAATGTTGCATAAAATAGCAACACAACCGTAAGTCAAACGGACTGACGCGTTTCAATAAATAATGAACTGTGTTATTGCATTATGTCCAAATTATTAATGTGACTTAAATCGCCATTCATATATAAGATACGCAAAATTTTTATTTACGTTTTTTCAATCTCATAGTTCCTTTTGAACAGAAGCTTCTGCTGATAAATAGGTGTGATCAGAAAAATTATACGATTTCAGATTTCGCTACATTTGTGTAAGTATACAAACAAAAAATCATTCATTTTGCTGGCGGTTATAAAAAGATTTAAATCACGAAGGCGAGCTTAATAAAAAATACAATTTTAGCTTATTAAATTAATCTCACATAATAGCAGTTCTATAATCAGTCAAAAATATGGAGGCGTTTCCAACTTCTATATGCAAAATTACTGTTGCAGGTCAATCCACCTAGCGAGTATCTAATCCCAATTCATATATAAGAAAAGCAATGCCTGATATGAGACTCGCCTATTTTTCTTTCATTCATTGAACTACCTTGGAAATGATAACATTAAAATTTCTGTCACGCCAAATAAAGTTTCCATGTGCAGTTTTACTATTTGAAAATAAATTCGACAATTAAAATGTCATTGATTGCACGGTTAGTGTAATTATTTGTGTTGACAAATGTTACTAGCTTGATATGAAGTATGAATATATTCGACAATAAAGTTAATTTGAACTGAAGGCAAATATTCTAATTTACTGTGGACATGAGGAAATTGTTTATGCGCAATCGAGTTAATATTGAATTTGTTATTGTAGGTTCTCGTAGAAATGATACTGGTTCTCTGTAAATCTATGTAGACTATTCCAATTTCGGCTAGCTATAGCCTATAATAATACACGTCCAGTTGTAAGATTCCGAATTGAGTGAATTTTAAATGACTTTCTCGAAATCGTTTAGACACGTACTGCAGAAGAAGAATAATTATCAGGTTATCGTCTTTGTTGTTCAAATATTATTTATTCCGGGGTTCCAGGAACACTAAAAGTTACTGAAAATAAAAAGGATAGTTACAACAGACGATAAATATTTGGTCTTTGCTGGTGAGTTAAAAAATAGAAAGAACAGGTTTCTAGGTGACCGACCTCCATCCTTTTCTACAAAAATATATCAGTGTCAGCATTGTAGAAATAGAGTATTATAAATTATAAGGCAATCTGTTCCCTTAATTTTTGCATAGGCACAGGAAATGATGATATTTTGAGCTTATTTAGGGATGTTTGAGATAATTTTTTTGAAGAAACAATTAATCTTTTACGTATTTTATAGAGCGTGTATACCGTGCCGCGTTTCTGAAGTGATTTAACCACCATTAATATTTACAATAAATAGATCATAATTTGTGTGTTATATGAAAAATCTAGTCGTTTGTACGCAATTTGCTTCGGTTATCGATCGCACATTTTTTGAAAAATTTCAGGGCAGTTTAAATAATATTTTTATCGTAACAAAAATTCTAACACTGCGACATCCGCATTGTTGTGCTGTAATAACCACCTTTCTTGAATCCAAGTGTGCAATTGTCGTAGTACATAGCATTATTTTCGATATTTCGTAAAAAATATTAATCCCAACATATTTGTAAATATTATATGCTTTTTACATATACACTTTTACCACAGGCCGTGTTGACCCTCAGGAATCTTCAATTTCCGCATTTTTGTTTAATCTTTAGTAAATTTTATTGTAAACATTTTTAAAAATACATTCAGAATGCGGATGTCAATGTTTTCCCTGTATCTGGATAAGATGATCATGAATATGCAGATAATATATTATTGTTATTCTAAAATGTTTTTTTCTTCTTGTTGATATCTTCCACTTGTTTGTTTGTCGGCATCTTTGATAGTTTTATCACAACCGGCCTTGGTCGTTCAGTTTTCTTGCCAACTCTGTAGCATTTCATTATTTCGGCCTCAGTGGTATCTTTGATTAAGTCATTTAACTTCCCAACATCATTCGAGTCAGCATTTTCATTAAGATTAAATAATATTAACTGCTTCTGTTTTCCAATCCGAGCAGAAACTTTGTTGGGTAATATATTTAATATTTCATCTCCTTAAGTGCAGTTTTTGATGATGTATCATCGTTTACTGTTATTTCAGCTAGTTCAATCCATGGCACAACATCCAGCTTTAATTTATCCACCTTCTCGTTTAACGCCACGGTCAAATCATCAATTTTTGCGCTTAAGTATTCATTTTTCCTTTCCGCTAAATCTAATTTTTCTGCATGTTTACTGACATCCGACTCCAGCTTAGACATCTTATTTTTAATTTTGATTTTCTCCTCCTTTAGCTCCTTTATGGAATTTTGAAGGGCCGCAATAATTTTCTCAAATTCGGTATACAACAAAGTCTGAGCCATTTTTAACCGCGCGCGTGTTCTTTTTAATTCTTTTTAAATAATAAGTGCCAAAATGTAACTTTGGCTACTGTTTTCGATGAAAACACATTGCAATATTTTATGCCGCGTTTTTATTGAAAATACTGCATCAGTAAATAACGGCCAACAAATTTGAAGGCAAAACAAACAAATAATTTTTTTAAATTCCATAAAAACAAAGAATATTATTATTATTATTATGAAAGCACAAGTGGAATGGGTCACTAAACAATTAACAGTTGAGGATATTATCCTCTTTTCACAAAGCAAGAATAAGTGTTTAATACAATTTTAAAATAAATAGTTATAACATATTCTAAACCTTAAATATTTCTGTGAATATTCGTAGCCTAAAATTATTTGTTAAAATAAATTTCGAAGCAAGACACGAATAGCATATACTGTTTGCAGCAGCGTATCACAATCAAGGCAGATATTTCACAAAATATGACAGAAATAATACATTTACTGATTCTCCTTTCATCCTTCTAAATTATATAAATAAAAGAATTGCGCGAAGGAAATCGTCCCTGGAATCAAAGGTATGGCAAAAAATTAATTCAGGTTTATTTTAATAATGAATCAATGTGAGATAAAAACGAAGCAAATTATGAATTACACAGAATAGAGAAATTATTCAGTAAGCTAGATGATACAAAACATTTGGAGCAATGGTGATTTGTTTTTTAGTGTTATTAACAAATAGACAACATCTCGTCTATCAAAACTTGGAGGGGCGTAATATGTAGCTAAACAAGATAATTGGACACCGTATTAATATCCTCAGAAAAAAATCTTCGTTTCGTATTTCTTATATAATATGATATCATTGTCGTGTTTGTGTTAGATATTCTACTTCAAGTAAACCTAATTTAATGCAGACGTTCAGAATAAAATCCTCAACTGATATTTCAATTATATTTTTTATAAATTATAGTATTCTACTGCAAATATATGTTAATATTATTAAATTATTGAATGCATAAATTGGGTAAAAATGCTATTAATTATACAAGATTGAGCTTACATTTGATCTATCTAGTGTAAAAATTTATATATTTATCCTTTCACTTTGCACTGCTATATTTTATAATTTTGCTCCTCGTCACACTGGCCCGCCCTATTAGATATGGATTGCATGTTTTTTTTCAAAAATATTTAACAAAATCGGTCGTAGTGTTAGGTTTACCATAATCAATTTTCCGAACTTGATGTAAACACCAGTCCCATTAAGAACATACATTTGTCAGCATAAATTAGTAATTTTATAATGTGGAAAAGGTAATTCATTCGTCATTGTTGGTAACTCATCACGTACTAGCCAGAATTTATAGCGGACAGGGCTCAAACCTGCGCACGTCTGATTCGTAACCTGGTGTTCTTACCACTGAACCTCGCTGCCGCACACTCCAGTCAAAAACTAACTAATGTAACTCGGTCAGATTTTTTAAAGTCGGAGCTCATATGACACCCATCAGTAAAGAAAAAGCAATAGAATACTATAAAATACTCAGTTTAAACTGAAAATTGTATGTACTTAATGGTTCAGTAGTTAATAATAAGTTATAAACCTTGATTATAGAAGATATTTTCAACGCCCGAGCAAGCAATTTTTGTTTGATTATGTAGCGTTAGTTTGTTGGATTTTAGTTGTTGAATTTTAAGCACGGAAACGAAAATGGTCAAACTTAATTATTCTATTTTTATACTTCCGAAATTATTAACATCGTTCGTCTAATATAGAAATTATACGCAGGAGTTTGCCCCATCAATTTTGGCTTAGGCTCATTTATGTGATATTAAATATGCAGTTCGAATAATTTGTAAATATATGTTTGAATTTACCAAATCTGTACAGTTGAGCATGAATCGTAAACATAAAATATACGGCGACGTAATTATTTTAGGGATTCCGTAATTTGATTACAAAATTACGGTTACGACATTGAATTAGATTGTAACACGCGGCTCCGCGTTGAAACCCAACGAATTTCAATTTTTACAAATATAGTTCTCTTTAAGGTCACCTAGGCTAATTCTGGTTTTACACAATATTTCTCTTAACTGCGATTATAACAACAATCTCTATTATTTTCAAGCAGTTTTAATTGAGATTTCTTGAACTTCAAATTTAATTGTAATTAATGGAGTTTTGTTTAATTTAAAAAAAAAAACAAACCCGCATGCAATACGCCTGTAACATGCAGCGGATTTATGTGACTTAACGCTTAAAGCCCTTGATTAATATATGTTATGTGCACTAGCCTTTCTAACATAACCACTAACAGTTCAACTAAGACTTTATGGATTTTTATTTTGTGTATTTCTCAAACATTTAGCCGAACCGCTACAGTTCGGTGGATTTAGGTGATTTAACACTCAAAACGTAGCATAGAGTGGATTATTGTGCCAACGCAAGATCTGAATTTATAGTTTGTGCTTATTGTGACTACTTTTATTCGATCTTTATCTTTGCTTTGCAACATTGAGTTCATTAAAATAATGATATTTATCTGAGCTTTTTCACATAACCCTTCGGGATAAGGCCATGACTATCATGAACGCGGATCGCAATAACAGCTACCAGGTGTAAGAAAGAAGGGCACAATTTCACTGAATAAACAATTAGCGTGCAGAACCTCTTACAATAACTAGCAAAGCTCATAGATAAACGGTGCACCGCTTCGTCGAGCTGACAGCTGATGAAGAAATAATCAACATCTAGCCTTTGAGAATGTCAATCAGGCGCCAGTCGTTCCACTAGCCCAAGCATTTCGGATGAATGTCACGCAAGAGTGAATCAGGTAAAACAGGAGAAACACACAAGAAAACAAATCCTGAGCCACAAATCACAGCAGACCACCTTCTGGGGATCACAATTCTCGAAGGCAGTCGCATGATGACAGATGAGAACGATATAACACTGCCGTCTATACAGGACATTACACACACAAGATAACGTCTATGTCAGGAAATACAGGAAGCCCGGTGGCAAGCCCAGCAACAAGCCGCCACACTACATGAACCTAGTACAAGATATGCTAATTCGATCCAGACAACCTTGACAAGTGGATCGACGATATTACTTAATTGGCCAAGGTGTCCAATATAACAGACGAGGGCTTGGGAGACAAACCCTATGTTGTCCAGACGAGGACAAAATAGATATCCTGCAGCAATACACTGAGGAAACTTGTTCGCAGCCATGACAGAGCCTGTAACACGCCGTCAATCTGCGCCTGACACCAGATCCGGAAGACAGGCTTACAGAATTGATGAGCCAGATGTCCTTAGGTAGCCTCACGCCTTCCGAGCTATATAAGGAGATAGAGCAGAAAGCCTCTAAAACCAACCTACCAAAGGAAATCTTGATGCAACTATTCATTTAGAATCTACCTCCGGCACTCGAAGAAATGGCTACGTTTCTGCGCAAATCCGTCGAAGTGCAAGACGACGTACCACCGGCACGTTTAGACAAGTGGTGGAAGAAACACCATTGCTGCTCATCTGCCTCAGAGCCAGGTTGCATCGCTTCAAGACTGTCCGAGCCTCAATCCACATCATTTTCAGCCCGAACAAATGTCACCAATGAGCGCCTCATCAGCCTACTCGAGAGCGTCACTGTCAGACGAGATTCGGCCTCACTCGATGCCGTCCACTATAGACGCGACCAAAGCAGCCGTGACCAGCTTCGACCACCGTCCCGAAACAGCACCAGGAGGTCGACGTCCAGAGACCGGGCCACAGTTCCACAGATACCGACGGAGTGGTGTCCAAATCATCGCAGCTATGGCTACTCCACGCGCTATTGCATCATAAATGTCTGCGAATTCCCGTGCAAAGACGCGACGTTCAAATGGGCACGTTGCTTTCGCGGTAGAGCGAAATCAAACTATTTTCTTTACAGCGACGGAGTCAGTAAAGTCATGCTTCAAAAGCTCAAATACCAGCAATCAGTCCCATTGTTAGTTGCCACTATCAACATACTTTCACATCCGTGACGTAAACTCTGGCGAATTATTTCTCATAGATCCCGGATTAGATGTAAGCTCACTACGCCACAATTATTTTAAACGCACCCTCCCTGTCAACAGCAGCAGTCTTATATGCGCCAATGGTTCCAACATAGCGACGTGTACATAATGGTACGAGTACACACAATCTAGTTCTCCAACTCAAAAATATGTTTCAGATAGCCTCTCATCATTGCCAAAACGACAAAAAACATCATTGGACGTGACTTCTTCGAACACTTTGATCTCACTATACTTCCAAAAGCCCGAGAGACACGCACTGCCGACAACCAGTTGCTATCATCAGCGCTAAAACACACGACTTACGCCAAAGCAGTCTCATCTATTCAGCTATTTCCTCCAGTTCAACATGTACCACAACTGGACTATGTTCTAAAGCGACATGAAGAGATTTTGAAACCTATCTCCTTTATGCCTGATCTCAAGAGAAAACGTACCATCACAGGTTATCGTATCATCTTATCGAAGCCACTTTCTCAACCTCCCAGAGCACGTCCATTAGCACCACACAAACATAAGGCGACCCAGCAAGAATACGCCATGCCACGTCAACAAGGCCTCTGTACACTATCCAATTCACCATTTGCGTCGCCGGTGGTAGTTGTACCAAACAGTGAACCCGGAACATTCAGAGTGTGCGGAGATTATCGTATTCTCAATTCTTGCACAAATTCTGATTGGTACATCTTGCCAAATCTAGCTTACCTAGACAGATCGGCTATCGATAATGCCGTGTGCTGAAAACCCAGTAATAGCCTATTATCATGTACCAATGGACAAAGGCTGCATATCCTATACTGCACTCAGTTTTGCCGGAGGTAGCATTCACGAATATCATTATATGCCTTTCGGTCTTACGAACGCATCTCAAACATTTCATCGCGTTATGAACGAAATACTAGATTTTCTACCATTTCTAATTTCCTACTTAGACGATATTCTGGTATTCTCCAACTCAATGTCCGAACATATGCAGCATTTTGAAATTCTACTCGCACGTCTAGCAGGCTATGGCCTCCGGCTTCATGGCAAAAAAGGTGTCTTTGTACAAAAATCAATTGAATTCGTCCGTCATCAAATCTCAGAGAAAGGCATGACACCTCCACCTGCTAAGGTTCGTGCCATTCAAGATTTAGAGCCTCCAACCACCCTTCGAGCGTTATGACGATTCTTGGGAAAGATGAACTACTACTCTCGATTCGTACCTTGCCATGCCGAGATTCTGGCACCTCTTCACAAATATCTGTAGGCTTCCAAGGATGTCAAAATGGCCTTATGCACAGCGACCATGCTAGATTCTTCTGATTGATCTCAACCTTTTAAATCTCTCACTGATGCATCCGACGTTGCCAGTATTTCCGCAGTCCATCAATGGCATACACCGACCTATCGAGCTCTACTCGCAGAAACTTCAACCTCGCGAGAGACGATATGATTTATTAAGGAAAGAGGTACTCGCAATCAACCGGACGATCTTACTCTTCCACACATATCTAGATGGCCGAAAGTTCAAGATCTACACCGATCACCTGCCTCTACTCCCGATGCTCAGATGAAAGAAAGAGTATTTATATTCACGACGTGTCAACTCGCAACTTACACATATACACTAGTATGAATATGAAGTCATTAACGTCAAAAGATCAGAAGACGCAGTTGCAGAATCCATGAGCAGTCTTGCAGAACTCTGTGCCTCTATCCCGTTTCCTTCAAGTATAGGATCTCAGGAATTGAAAGCAGCACAGCAAAATGATCCATCACTTCGTACATTTGATGTCAATCACCTGAAAACGCTTGATTAGGATGAAAATCCGCTGCAGTCTGAAATGGGCCACCCATCTGGCGAAGCCGCAATGGAAATTTTATCCAGAACGTATTTTTGGCCTGGCATGCGAGCGAGATGTCAAGAAGTGGTCAAAACAATGTCTAGAATGTCAGAAATGCAAAGTGACGAGACACACCAAAACGGCGCCACAAGTCATCCAAGTGCCCAAAGTCCGGTTCACGCACATATATATATATATATATATATATATATATATATATATATATATATATATATATATATATATATATATATATATATATATATATATATATACTGTCAATACGGAATCGTACCACTCTGCCTGTAAATTATGTTTTGGAGCTCAGTTGATTCGCTCGGTTTGGTGCTCCAGCTGGAGCAACATCCGATCGTGACGCAAAGTTCCTCGGCAAAGAGTTTACTGCCTTACTGAAATACTATGGTGTCAAACACTCCGTGGCCGCGGCTCATAATCCTAAAGCAAATGGTTTCGTCTAAAGGCCACACCAGGAACTGAAAGCGGCGCTCAAGGCAAGCCCAGAAGAAAATTGGTTTGCGACTTTACCGAAAGTACTCCTATCAATGCGTATAAGACCTCGAGAGCCGATCATATGTAGCTCTACTGAAATAGTCTTTGGCGAATGCGTACGGCTGCCTGGCAAACGAGTGAGATCACGTTCTGAAACTGTGATAACGATGAAAGATCCGGCATTTCTGTTTCCACTTTGCAGTTACCTACACTATATTTCTCAGTATCGCTCGATTTGTCCTACTCATCAGCAACATGGTCCAATCTATAAAGGCAAAGATTTTGATAGCTGCAAATGGATCTTCGTCAACAACTACATGGATAACAGGATTCTAGACAACCCGAAACGCGGTCCTTTTTCGTGTTATAGATCAGTGTCAGAATTACTTAATTTTGGAGATTAATGGCAAAGCTGATGCTGTCTCCAAACACAGATTATCCCCGACCGACTTTGATACAAATGACCCGCTGTTCCACGATGTTGACCTATCAGACAGCGAAGAAACGATTATTCCACCCACAGATAATTTTGCTGATCACAGGCCGACGCCCGGCATCTCACCAGCAACAGAGCCAACTGACGCCGTAACGCCACCGCAAGATATAGAGGAACCAGATTCTGTGTCGATAAAGCCAACATCAGTGTTTACTCGTTACGGCACAGCCATAACACCTCCATTAAGGTTAACCCCTCATTGTGTACTTATTTTCATTGTTTGATGGTGTATGTAAGACGCCGCTCCGCGTTACAACCCAACGAAGTTCAATTTTGACAAATATAATTCTTAATATATAAATTGGAAAGCAAAACAAGATAGAAATATGTGAACATAGAGAGAGTGTAAAAATGGAAACTAATCAAATCGCGTGAGTCACATCCAGTTCAAGCTCAATGCTTGAAGAAACTTTTCTTTCGCATTGCCTTCACAAATATCTACTAATAAACATATTATTATTTATAAGTTGGAAAGCAAACAAAGATAGAAATACTTGAACATAGAGAGGGTGTGAAAATTGGAAACCAATCAAATCGCGTAAGTCACATCCAGCTCAAGCTCAATGCTTGAAGAAACATTTTTTTCGCATTGTCTTCGCAAATATTTACTAATGAACATATCTTTATATATAAATTGGAAAGCAAAACAAGATATTAATATGTGAACGTAAAGAGAATTTGAAAAAAGGAAACCAATCAAATCGCGTGCGTCACATCCAATTCAAGCTCAATGCTTGAAGAAAAAAAATCTTTCGCATTGTCTTCTCAAATATCTATTAATAAACAAATCTTTATCTATAAATTGGAAAGCAAAACAAGATAGAAATATGTGAAGATAGAGAGTGTGATAAACGGAAACCAATCAAATCGCGTTCGTCAAATCCAGCTCACGCTTAATGCTTGAATAACATTTCTTTCGCAATGTCTTCTCAAATTTATACTAATGAACATATCTTTATTTATAATTTCGAAGGAAAAACAGGATAGTGGTATGTGAACATAGAGAGAGTGTGAAAAATGGAAACCAATCAAATCGCGTGTGTCACGCCCAGTTCAAGGTCAATGCCGGAAGAAACAATTCTTTTGCATTGTCTTCTCAAATATCTACTAATAAACATATCCTTATTCATAAATTGGAAGCAAAACAAGATAGGAATATGTGAACATAGAGAAAATGTAAAAATCAGAAACCAATCAAATCGCGTGCGTCACATCCAGTTCAAGCTCAATGCTTGAATAAACATTTCTTTCACCATGTCTTCTCAAATATCTACTAATGAACATATCTTTATATATAAATTGGAAAGCAAAACATGATAGAAAAATGTGAACATAGAGAGAGTGTAAAAAACATAAACTAATCAAATCGCGTTCGTCACATCCAGCTCATGCTTAATGCTTGAAGAAACATTTTTGCACTGTCTTCTCAAATGTCTACTAACAAACATATCATTAATTATAATTTGGAAAGCAAAACAGGATAGTAATATGTGAACATAGGGGGAGTGCGAAAAATGGAAACCAATCAAATCGCGTGTGTCACATCCAGTTCAAGGTCAATTCTTGAAGAAACAAATCTTTCGCATTGTCTTCTCAAATATCTACTAATAAGCATATCTTTATATATAAATTGGAAGCAAAAAAAGAGAGAAATAAGTGAACATATAGAGAATGTGAAAAACGGAAACGAATCAAATCGCGTGCGTCACCTTAAGTTGAAGCCCAATTCTTGAAGAAACATTTCTTTCGCATTGTTTTCTCAAATATCTACTAATGAAAATATATTTATATATAAATTGGAAACATTATAATTGTAATTGTAATTTTAAAAAATCTCTGTAAGATTCAAACAGTTTTAATTAAGATTTCTTGATTTTGAAATTTAATTGTAATTAATAGGATTTTCTTTAATAAAATATATATACAACCGCGCGCAATATGCCGGTAGCATGCAGTGGATTTATATGACTTAACGCTCAAAGCCAGGATTTATATATTTTGTGTGCTCTAACCTTCTTACATAAGCACTAGCAGTTCAACTAAGACTTTATTGATTAATATGTTGTGTATTTCTCCATCATTTATCTGAAACCCTAGAGTTCAGTGGATTTAGGTGATTTAACACTCAAAGCCTAGCATAGGGGGTATTATTGTGACAACACAAGACTTGGATTTATATTTTGTGCTTATTGTGATTACTTATATAAGATCTTTATCTTTGCTTTGCAATATTGTGTTCAATAAAACGATGATATTTTCTGACCTCCCTACCATCGACCATCGGGAAAAGGCCAGGGATTAATCATGAACGCGTATCGTTATAACGTCTACCAGGTAATAGGTAGGAGGGCATAACCTCACTAAATAGACAACTTGACTGCAGAACCTCTTCCATTAACTATAATAAATCACCCTACAAGAATATTCAATCATGAATTGAGCCCAATATAACATATAAGCAAATTAGAAAGTCTAAATATATTGCCAAATATATGGTTTAACCGTATTACAAAAGTTTAAACAAATGTTTAGTTTCTGAATCTTCTTTACTGATAAATAAATCCTTATTAATTTACAAATGGTTAATTTACTTAATTGATAAGCAGGAAGTTCTTTGTCATATTCTATTAAATAATCACGAATTTTTGGCACACTCAACTTAATTAATTTACAATAATCTTTCTATTTTTCTCAAGTTATTAGAATAAAATTGCTTCTATAACTTACACATGGATATTTATGGTATTCGTTGGGATTATTTAGAGCTGCTTGGATGTCATTTATGAAATATTGTTTTGAATATTTTATTATAAATCTTTTTTGAAACTTTATTTCTATAATTTTTTATGCGATTAATGTCTCGTAAATTTGGTCGCAATAGACATATTATATTATATGGTTCTTAGTTTGATTAAACTTAGTATTGTGCTAAATCGAGAGGAACATGAACACATCTGTATTATAATTTTGCTTCTGACAGTTGATATCAAGATTCGTGTCGCCCAACACAAATAGAATCAATATGCAAGGATAGACACTACATTTTTAAGAGAATTTAGCCATTTATAGACCCTTAGTGAAAGATATAGCTGCAAACCCAACAATCGTGTTATAAAATTGTTTAGTATTCAACTAAATCAAAATTACACCTAATTGCGCTATCGAGGTTCCAAAGGGGCTATCCAAATTAGGAAACAACACAAATATAAGGTACTTAAATAGACGATTTTAAATGCTCTTGATCCTCGCTAGTCATTTTGACGTCGTTGTCTGATCATGTTCATGGAAGGTCGAAACGCGCCAGCGCGTTGCGACTGGCGGTAGTTTTGTTATGTTGTGCGACGACTAATTAAATACAATTGGATTGGTGTTTACTTCAAGTTTGCAAACTTGATTTAAAGAATTGTTACCACCACCCACGCAATCAATTATTTTTAAAATTGTATTGTCTATAGATATGTGTGTGTGGCGAATGCTACAAACAGCTAATGTTCGTGACTGCATAGAAATTGTGTAGCCGGCATTTCCAGGTTCGTACAATTTATGCAAGACTACTAGAGGTGAGAGCTGCATATCTGGTTTTGCTTTCCATATTTATGCAATGCGGTTTGATCCTCGCTAGTCAGTTTGCCGTCGTACTCTGATGATGATCATGGAAGGTCAAACGCGTCAGTGCGTTGCGTCTGGCGGTAGTTTTGTTATGTTGTTCGACGACTGGTTCAAGCTCGAAAACTTGATTTAAAGAATTGTTACCACCACCCGCGCAATCAATTTTTTAAATTATATGGTTCTTATATTGATTGGGCTTAATATTGTGCTAAATCGAGAGAAATATGAACACATCTGTATTATAATTTTGCTTCTGACAGTTGATATCAAGATTCGTGTCGCCCAACACAAATAGAATAAATATGCAAGGATAGACACTATTTTTTAAGAGAATTTGGTTATTAATAGACCATTAGTGAAAGATATAGATGCCAACCCAACAATCGTGTTGTAAAATTGTTTATTTTTCAAATAAATCATAATCAGACGTAATTGCGCTATCGAGGTTCCAAAGGGCTATCATAATTAGGAAACAACACAAATATAAGGTAATTAAATAGACTATTTAAAACGCTCATAATCTAAGTAATCTCAGAGTTACGTATAAATTAGGTAAAGCCAAAATTTGGTAAACGTAAAATAATGAAACTTGTAAAAAAATGATAAATTAAATATACTCAAAATAATAAAATGCTACACAACATTATATTCTGCTCTGCAAACAATCAACGAGAGAGTACTCAAATACTTCAATAGGAAAATTGCTGTAGATCAAGAAAAACAATATAATATGAATGACTGCAATGAAATAAAGAATTTACGCATGATTTATAAGGAAAAATGAAATTGTTTAATAACACGAATGCGAATGAAGTAGTGTGTCATGTTCATAGTGACGTCTTTGTCTAAGAAGTAAGGTATCGCAAACTTTTGTAATGTAAATAAGGGATAAAATTTGTTAAAAATTTAATTACGTGTCACTAAATAGTTACCAATTTTGTTATTGAATAACGAAATAATTACAGTTCTTTGATCAATCCATGGTTTAACTATAGCATTTGAATGGCATTGTCGATAAAAGTTAAATAAATAAAAGCAACATATTATTTAAAAAAGACTAACTCTAATGGCTCAACAGCTTAAACAATAATGAATTGAAATGAAGACAATAATCAAATACATTTATCCAACTTTTGCTTTATTAAGGAACAAATAT
Organism: Eudiplozoon nipponicum; assembly: GCA_029291075.1. Classification (NCBI taxonomy): domain Eukaryota; kingdom Metazoa; phylum Platyhelminthes; class Monogenea; order Mazocraeidea; family Diplozoidae; genus Eudiplozoon; species Eudiplozoon nipponicum. Next base: position 94,883 of record JAQBSW010000746.1, on the reverse strand, counting down.
TGATAAGCAAACAAAAAGTTCTCAAAGCAACCGATATTACAATTTCTGAGTTCAAATAACTTGCACTTCTTAAAATCAAGTTTTCGTGCTTACAGTAAACACCATTTCCACTGTATTTAACCAGACGTCGAAAAACTTACCAACACTACCGCTGGTCGAAAGCACTGACGCTTTTAGTACTTCCATGATCATCATAAAGTTACGATGGTAAAAATGCTAGTTATGATCAAATTGCTTTGCATGTATGTGGAAATCAAAATATGATATGCGTTCTCACTTCTACAATTCTCGCATACATTGTGCTTGACTGCAATTGTTGGCTGCACGAACATTAAGTGATTGCAGCTTTCTATACAAATAAACAAATAGGCATTACACTTTAACAGTAATTGATTTCGCGTGTGGTCTTAACAATTCTTTAAATCAAGTTTGCGAACGTGAATTAAACACCAATTCCACTGTATCCAACCAGTCGTCATGCAACATAGCAGAACTACCGCCATTCGCACGCTCTGATGCGTTTTGCAATGTTGTTCGACTACTATATGTGAGAGCAGCATATCTTATATTGCAAACTTGATTTGAAGAACTTTTACGACCATCCGCTCAAGCAATTACTGCTTAATTGTATTGTCTATATATTTATTTGTGGCGAAAGCTGTAATCAGTTAATGTTTGCAACCGTATAGAAATTTTGCAGCCGACAATTCTAGTCAAGTACAATGTATGTGAGACATCAAGATGTGAGATCCGTATATCTAATGCTTCTTTCCACATCTATGACATGTGTTTTGATCCTCGCTAGCGAGTTCGCCGTCGTACTCTGGTGGTGAACATGGAAGTTCAATACGCGTTGGCTGCTGCAACTGGCGGTAATTTTGCTATGTTGTTTGACGACTGCTTGAAACATTGGGATTGATGTCTACTTCAAGCTCGACAACTTGATTTAAAGAATTGTTTCGACAACATACGCAAATAATTTCTGTTTAGCTTCATGCAATGCACGAAACGATATCCGAAAGAAAACCGTTTTTGCGATACTTGGATTAATTTTATTCATTTTGATTTATTATGTGAATGGCAGTATATATTTCTTGAATTTGATATTAAATGTAACAACTTAATTTTACTTTTAAAGAGCAATCAAGGACAAAATTGAGATTTGGTTTTAAATTAAGAGAAAATAATCAATTAGACAGCAGTTCAATTAGCACGAAGCTCAACATAGAACGCTATAGAAAATATCGTAAGTATGAAAAGACTGCATGGGTCAGAATATGAAACGTTCTTTAGCATATTATGTTTGAGAAATAGATTAGGTATATTTTACCAATTTTAGCTGCTGAATTAAAAATAAATGTAATGAAATTATTCAACTTCCCATTAATTGTACAGTACAGCGGAACATTAAATACGCGTTAGCTAACCAAAGAACTCGACCCAATCTTTGGTTTATTTCATTTAAATTTTTTTTACCAGCACAGTTTTTTCATTCTTTTTCAGAGAGCCGACTTAAAAGCTACAATTAATGTTTATAAAAAGTGGTTCAAAGCGGCTTGATATGGTTATACGTGTTATTCTGAAACAATTCAATTTTCATAACGGCATACATTAAAAAAACTTCATATAAATGCAATACAGTATATATCTACACGCTGATAATGAAATGGACATATTTACGGAAGACACGTCAGACGATATGACAAAACTCAAGAGGATTTTATGTTCTCCGTGGATACATTAGATAAATGGACAAAGATGGATGGGCATAAATAGACTAAATTTATATCTTAATCGATTTCTATTTAAATAATATAAACTTTGCACATTAAATTGTACTTATTCGATCATCTACAACAAGCAAGCAAGTATTATGTGTTGCGAACTTAATAACAATTTAGTTCAGTTGTAACCAGATTTAAACACCAAGGACAGAATGAACAGAAAGTATTATATCATGCACATTTGTTTCGTGCTTACGTATTACGCCCTTTAACCACTTTATATTTAGGTGAGTCATATGATATAATAGTAAGTCACGACAATGCGACTTAAATGCTAATTTACTCCAAATGCTTTACCGAAAAATATAAAGGTTAATACCGGCTCCTTCTGAAGAGTCGCCAGTAAGCATGAATAAAATGTGAAGGAGATTATACTATCTGTTCAAGCTGTCTTTGGTGTATCCTTCTGGTTACAACTGAACTATTTTTTTACTAGGTTCGCAACATCTAATACATACAACTTGCATATATATTTGAAAATAAATTTTCAACAACTCTTCTTCCTTTTTTATAGAAATGACATATTGATCATCCCTGATTCATAAGTTGTGGAATATTTTAAACCAGTATCCTATCTAACCGCTGCCCGGGACATTTTTTTCAATCAATAATCAGATGAGGAAATCAAATGAAACTTATTTTCATCGTACCAGATAATAAGTAATATAACTCAGCATCACAAATAAGCAGGAGGAAGTGTGCTGCACAGCAAACTTTAGAGTGCAATGGGCTTAAAAAATAAATTTCATCCAGGCATAGTACGAGTTTTTTAAAATAACAGCTTTGTATTTATCAGTAAATAAAGAGAATCAGCCGCTAACGTGTACCTCGTATAAAATTTAACAATGTACATGCGCAAACCGTTGATTAACATATTTGCGCCGATCGCACAGTGGGCTAATAAATCATATAAAAAAATTCTACTTGAAAGCCTGCTTGAAACCAGATTGTGAATGCACATTTGGAATTGGGTAACATACATCTGAAAACTCGCACCTATGGTCTCCAGATGAATAGTTTATTTTAAATTATTTATTATACATGTTATATCAAGAATGAGTTATTCAAAGCTTGTTAAAATTTACAAAAACATTTTCGTGCAGTGAGCCCGAACTATGGGTTATGCAAGTTAATGATGATGTATTCACGTCCTTCGCATTCGTCCAACGTTTAAATTTTGTGTTTCGATTTACCTTTCTCCCTCTTATATATATATATATATATATATATATATATATATATATATATATATATATATATATGTCTGAACTTTTTATCAGATCATTGAATACAATGGGAATAGAAGTAAGACACACATGTGCTTATAATCCCAGAGCCAATGGGATGGTTGAGAGATTGCTCAGGGAGCTGAAGGCAGCATTACGCTGCACCGGTGGATCCAGTTGGATACATAATTTGCCCGTAGTTTTGTTGGCAATGCGAAACAGATACAGAGTTCAGTTAGGAACATCCATAGCAAAACTTGTTTATGGAGAGCCACTGAGGTTACCAGGAGATATTCTAATAGAAACTGCAAGTTGTCTAGATTGGGCCTCTAATTCAGTAGATTGGTTATTATAATCAAGGTTGCGGTCTTGATATAAACACCTGACCCATTAATTACTTACATATGTCAGTGGTGATAACAATTATTATAATCAAGGTTTCGGTCTTGATATAAACACCTGACCCATTAATTACTTACAACAGGTTCTGAAGCAGACGTGCCCATGTTCGTGTCCTGTCCGCGGCAAATTCTGACCAGTACACGATAAGTTCCCAATAAGGACGAAACCGGTCTACTGGATGAATTGCCTTTTCTACACTATAAAAATTCTTAGTTTATACTGACATATGTAAGTAATTAATGGGTCAGGTGTTTATATCAAGACCGCAACCTTGATTATAATAATTGTTATCACCACCCGCGCAACCAATGTTCGTTTAAGTAAATTGGTTTGTTGGAGCATTGAGAGATAAAATGATTCGTTTAGCTCCAACCAAATTTAAAGCTGGCATCGCATGTATACATAACTAACAAAAACAGACAGAATTGTCTGACTCCATTCTATAAGGGGCCATATAAAGTCAATCATATGACTGAGAAAAATGCATTTATAGAAGTAAATGGCACTGTAGAATGTGTAACACTGGATCGCTGTATTCCACAGTTTATTTGGACGGAGGAGGAGACTGAGCAACAGTATTCAACGAAGTATCCAGAACAATGCAATATGAATATGAAATCTGGTGAAGTACCAGCACAACTTGTTGAAACTAGGTCTGGTAGAGTGATAAAAAAACTGAAGAATGAAGACTACATCATGTATGGTTAATCATCTTAAACATGAGGGAGTATGTAGAGGTAAAATTAATTATCGGACAGAAATTAACCTCTCATATAAAAATAAATCAATTTTTATTTTTGGACATTTGATGTTATCGCTGGTTTCATAAAACAATATTGTAATTTTTGAAAAATATTGTAAAATTTTTTGAAAGTTCTTTTGTACATATTGTCGAAGTTTTGGACTTGTTTTGTGAAAAGAAATGAGAGAGTTTTGATCTGAGTTTCTGAATTGCATAAGCGGGACACTGCATGGTTCTATCACCGATTACTTTGTGAATAAAAATTTGTAATCCTCTCGTCATTTTGTTGTTCGATTGGCAACAAGCAGAGAGGGATAACCTGCTGCTTTTACGAAGACTAAAATTTTGAAATAATTTAAGCGTTCAACACTGTAATCTGCATCTGCACTTTTACAAATTGAACAAAAGAAAATTGCCAAAACAATAGGAAACGGAAGATTACACGTAACAGCCTGCTATGCGAGCAGATGTTTAAAGTTTAATCCATCAATACAAGATTGACTATACAATGACTATTGCATTGATATCCATTAAAATGAAAACGTGCACAAACACAGAAACATACCAATCGCAAAGACTATAAATGGAAGTAAATCCCAATGGAATTTGTTGCTACTCACATAATAAAATGTGAACCCACGATGTATAAAAATGAAAGATGGTAAAGTGAAGTTTAGTAGTCTCCAAATAAATGTCAATCATCCACTTTGTAATCAATGTTCTCTTTCTTCCTAATTAGAAGTATATACTGTGTAACATTCGAAGGCAATGGACATAATAAAATTATATTCATAAATTTATTTGAAATATATATGTCGCCTTTGAAATATTTGGGAACGATTTAATTAAGACAGTTTCTTTTTCCTGATAAAAGTTTTTTTTATATGTGACATAAAATATGATATGGCAGCTTTAATAATTGTAGCATTCCAAGTGCATTTTTTCTCAAATTAATTATTCGTTTTGATTTTATTGATTTCCCAATTAATATAGGTCCGCTAAAAAATAGAGCTCTTACTATTGACTTTTTGTGTCAATATCCTACTTCCTTTAAGATATTATAAAGTTTATATTTTTCAACATGTAGATTTCCAAAATTATATTTATAGCCAATCATTTCATCGTACTGTCTTAATAACGCTTATTTTATTCACGCTTATATAGTAAATAAGGAAGGTTTTACGGTTTGTTATTTCATACTTTCGGAGCAGAAATATCGTTTTTAATATAAACATTTATTAAGGCAAATGTTAAGCAAACAATTCCACGTGTACGTTTGCGTATACTTGAATTTGTTGCAAAATACTTCAAAGATTTAGATGTCAAAATATATAGTTGATCAAACTGGAAAGGTAAACTTTGAAAAAGTCATGAATGAATTTCCATTATATTTCTTAATCAAACGGTCTTATTATTAATTTTGATGTCGTGAAATGGTCTCTACATTAAAAGTAACGAAATTCGTGTAATAAAATTTTTGTTAATGCTCTCCGATTAATTTAATTAAAGTGGAACCTTATAGAACGTGAGAGCGAATTTTATTATTTCCTGATAAATTTAGTGGCCATAGTCTTGATTTTGAGTGTTATAGCCTTAATTTTCTACTAACATCTTAGACTGTGCTTGGTTTATCTGAATGGCGAATGAATCTTTGGCATGTAACAAAAATATAGCATTCTACTTATTTAATATTCTTAATTCCCCCTCCCTATATTTCTAAACAAATTTAAAACACATTTTTTCAAAAATTATATGTGGTTTGTGGTAATTTTACTGGGTTTAATTTTGTCACTTTGTGAAGATTTGTGCATATAAATTGTTGGATGGAATTTGACGCTTCTTAGATATCATTTAATTTGGTGTCATGTGTCAACTATGTACTATTGAGTGGTAGAAAAGTTAATAGTAAACGTTTAATATTTGTCTGAGCATACAAATTTAATATATGTGGTATTTAAATTATTTAACATAAATTTCTATTTGATAATTGTGTGAGTTAAATGTAAATAATTACATACTATCCATGATATGCAGGTGACTTTTCATTCGTCTCATATATGCAATGTGATATTGATAATTTGGACAAGTGCACGGCGACAACCCATGCAAGCAAAAATCTGAAACTCTAAAAAAGCACGAACTTTTATATTAGCTATTTTAGACATATATTTATTATAAAATACTCATTAGTTTATAGTGCTTTCATATCTATGGTAAAGTAAAAGGATTTTGCTTTTATTTAGTTTGATTTTATGGAAAGTTTCCGTTTCGGTCATTCTTAGGTAAAGTTGAAAATTGTAGATCCCAATATAAGTGTAAAATATAAAAAACGAAGATTGACAACAAAGATAATGGTACTCCATTTGATCGGTAGTTATGTTATTAATACCATGCTTTATTATTTAACATCATATGGAGACTGAGACTCTGAAAATTAAAATTAAATATCATGGATTATTTTAAATTTTGCGTCATTTATTCCTATCTTTGAAGAGATTTGCACTTTAAAATCACGTTGTTATTAATATAAATGCATGATTATAGCAAATTGCACCTACTGCACATATTCGGAATTTTCCTAATAAACATTTAACAATATTTTAAGGATTTAAAAAGTTAACAGAAAGTATTCAAGCATGGGATCCATTATATTTACGCGCTCCTTATTTAAGTAGATGGTAATGAATAAAATAGGTTTAAGTATACATCTGAAACAAAATTGCATTTACTTCATTGGTCTCAGTCACTTTTTGAGTCTTCAATTACATAACTTGATGTGATTCATATAGACGGCAAGTTAGATTTAGACTTAGTGTGCCTAAGGGTAACTCTACTAAATCTATCAAGTTCATCCCAATGACACCCTATACAAAATTAAGTGTCCGCAAATTTAAGATTAGCTAATAAACCTATTACAATTAAATATAAAAAAATTAATTAATCAAGTAATAGGTGATGGACTGTGTACATCTTACGCAACACCACACTGAAATATTTAAACTGGAAAGATATTAGACGTGAAAAACAGATTTTGAATTACCTAATCCAAAACGATCCCAAAATGCACAATTGAAAACGGAACATTGCATTTACAGGTTTATATTCTGAAGACCAAATTTGCAAACACGAATCAAATGATAATGGAAGATTATGTTTATTGGAGAATATCACGCCAGACATTCAAAAAATGCAGAAAAATTGAATTACACAAAATTCAAAAGAACATATTAATTTTTTTAAATAAAAAAATAAAATAAAATTTTTAAATAAAAGCTCTGAAGATTGAACGAAGCTTTCCTTATTTAATAATATTCGTTCCAATCAGCGAAGGTTGGTTAAATTTATCATTAATTATGACTTTTCATTTGTCGGAGTAGATATCTGCATCTACATATACCACCTTTTTAGAAACAGTGTCAATTATAAGAGGTAATCCTTATTCATGGGCTTACGTTGAAATCTTGCTGATGAAGTTGTGTATACTGGTGACTATGTCGTAGACTTTGCGCCTTGCTAATTTTTCATTTGTACGGCTAAATCCTCTGACGTTAATGGAACGTGAAGATCCTGTTGCCAGGTTGTACATGATGTCGATGCAGTTAACAACGCGCCATGTGAAAGTAGCTGGTTTGACATTCGTGCCTGCATATCCGTATTTTACAAACCAAGATCGTCCATGAAACGATAGTCTATTAAATCCTCTATTTCTCCTTCTTAACGTTAATGGAGAAAAACTGGGGAATTCCACAATCCAAAGTAACAATCCTACATACCAATTACCTCTTTTACGACATTTTTTTGTCTTCTTACTGAATTTATTTCGGCTTTTGTAAAATGTAGTCTGGAATATCTTCCTAATTTCATTATCTACATAAACATATGATTCTTATCTTAGAACACAAAGCATTTGCTTTTTTAATTTTCATGTTTTTTAGTGGAGTTAAACGACACATCTTATCACTAAGTGCTCGGACAAACCATCCTATGTACCTACAAGACCCATCAAGACCAACTTGAGTGTCTATTAATAGATCTCCGCGCAACCACAATGGCTTTCCATACACCAATTCTTCTATTAAAGTCCCTAATTGTGTACTATATTAAGATTGTGTAACCAGTTTGTTTCACTAGTTTGCATCAACGTATATTTCATGTCGCGAAGATCAAACATTGTTTTCAGATAATTTGTACCGTCATCTTCGCCCACTTCAACAATGTCTATATGTCTGATCCATCCGGTCGGTATCTCCATATTTCGTATATCAGTTTTAGTATATCTCCAAATATTTCAGTTTTGAAACTTGGCACAGGCTTTTACACACCCTGTATATCTTTAGACCTGTGTGGCCACATATGTCTGTCATTAATCAGTAGAATGATGAAGTTTACTGATGGATGTCCCAAATCAAGTAATTGAGTTATTTTGGCGCGTAACTCCAAGGGCATCTATGATTGGAGTTTGACTCTGGACAATTCGCGTAACAATCATCTGCTACTGAGAAACGTGCAAGCATGGCGAATTCTCTAATGAATAATAACATGAAAGGATCAGATCCTCACGCATCCGTGATTTGAGTTACTAATCTGTTAAGAAAATCATCTTGGAACTTAATGTATCTGCGCGAAATCTACTTCATTTGGTCTGATATGACATATACTTTACCACCAATATGAGATACAGTGAAATCGAACTCCGGCAATTGAGCTTTCTATGTCCTTGTCCCTTTGCTGAAGCAGTGCTCTTAATGTAACATCTCAGTCCTCTGTGATTAGTTCAAATGGCTTCTCCCAATAATAAGGTTCCCTATTGAATTTGCCTCGGTTTTCCTGAATAAATATGATAAATCATGACTTCTTGATTGTAGGGAAAAGCTTTCCTCCGTCAAAATTAAAGCAACAATTATTGATAAATTTAAACCACCGTGGTTGATTGAAAAGAATATTTCAATAAAAATAAATATTTGTTTAATTTCGAGAAAAGTTTTTGTTTATATCCTTTGCAGTATATAAACTTTCGAATTGTGTTTAATTCATGTTTTCTGTATTCCGTGACTATCTGGCGTGATTTACTCTAGCAAGTTACATTTTCTAATACTATTTTGTTTTGGTTTTGTAAATTTTAAACTGTACTATATAAACATTTAAAAAGAGATGCAGTTTTTATTTTTTCATTATGTGATCTTTCAGGATGGGTAATATAATATTTCTGTTTTCGCGTCTAATCTCTTTTCAGATTAAATTTTCGGGTGCAATTTTGCGTCAGAAGTATATAGTTCTTTGCCTATTATTTGATTAAATAATTGTATATTTATATTTGATTAACATGGAGGTTAATCTTAAATATTAGTACAATGAAAATTTAGTATAGGGAGTTAAATGCATGGACTTGATATATATGGAAGAGAAAATTATCGTATCAGACTCTCATAACCATACTAAGACTGAATCCGACTTGCCGACAATAGAGCTCAACTTAACTAGTAGGACTAGGCTAAATTCACACTTTAACTTCATTAATTCTTAATTAAAAGGTTTTTACATTACTACACCCACCATGTCGCCACAGAATAACGTTAGGCATGCACATGTGCAAATTATTATATTTATAATTACAACCGACCAAAGTTTCACCGATGTGGAACTACAGTGATGTCAGTATATTTACTGATGTCAAAATTTCCTAATGCGCAGAAATATTTTTAGTAAGCCTTATATTGATGATGATTCCATGCGCGTAGAATTTTACCTATATTTAAAAACGATGATCAAATTTCAATTCAATTTTTATAGACTCTTAAATCTTTCTTTGTAACCATGTGTCATTACATAAACGTTAACTACTTGACAGATTAGGAAATAGCAATCCATAACGGCAAACCAACTGCAATGTCATTTAAGAGTAAATTAGCCATAGTAAATAAAAGGCTAAGCGAATTCAACAAGTAGTTGCCCCTGCACAAGTTATTTTCAAAATAACTAGCTGGAAGAATTACTATATTTATGTATTAAGGAATTTCGTTATTAACAGAAAAAGAAATATAAAAACGTTCTATATTGCAAGAAACGTTAGTCATTAGACACATCGATGTCTGTTGATCATGTTGACTAGCCGTATTCACAGTTTGCGTTTGATTGAATCCAAATAAATCATTTAATCTTTAATCTATTATATTGTCTACTCTTTCAAAATATCAAAAAATAGCTTTTAATTTTTCTCTTTATTGGCGTTCTACCATTCATTTAATTCTTTTGTAAATCTAGAAGATGTTTGACTCTAGGGCTAAAAAATTGATATAAATTAAAAAAGAATTATATACAATTTGCGATATTATATAACAGAATTCGCTGAATGTGCTTCCTCAATTTTGAGAAAATGATAATTTAGTTTCAAATTAATAAAATAATATTCAGACTACCCGTTACTTATTTTGAATGTAACTGGTTTTCCCTTTGGTATTTCATGGAATTATTGTTGAGATTTCGTTTCTGATAACCCTGGACGTATTTTTTAAATGATATAATGTCACATGGAAACTACACGCATTATTTAACGCGATACTTATTGCAGGAAACGGAATGATTATATTATTTGACCCTTGCCTCTTTAATTTAGCTAAATATAAAAAAAACTTTGTGTTATTAAAGTTTATTTAGGGAGTAAATATAACATTTACCTAAGATATCCAGAGAACCTAAAGTTCCAAAAATACAGAATGTACACCAAACAAAACGAGATTTGCTTACGCGCTTAAGAAAAAAAACTAGGTTAAAAAATATGATTTAAAACTACAAATGTACGAAATAATTACACAAGAAATTGTTCCAGAAATACGCTTGATATTTTTGTTTTCAAAAAATGATCAAATAAGGAAATTTATAAGTCTTGGTACATTCATTTTGCTTTGAGGAATTACATCCTTCCAATCATCAAATATGTTTATATGATTAATCTTGCTGACGAATAGGCTAAGACTACCGAAAACTTCAATTTTTTAAAAAAGAATGCTATTTGTATATAAATATACTATCATTTCTCCTCCAGCTAATTCAGCAGTTACAAATAATAAATTAATAAAACGCAATTCACTTTTTCCGATGGCCTTAACGAGAAAATGATGAGAGAGAAAACATAAGTAATTGTGGTAATACAAGAAGAATCCTATTAAAGTTAAGAGTTAAATAAAATTGATTGCCATTTTATAAATGAAATACCATAATCATTAACTTGTAGTCAGAATTTATTTTTTTGTAATAAGGATCTTCAATTTAAGTTTAAAACCTAAATATATATATATATATATATATATATATATATATATATATATATATATATGTATGTATATATGTGTGTGTGTGTGAAAACAACCTTTAGTCCATGGAATATCATTAATTAATAAATCTTATTTCTACCAGTACCTACATCCATTATTCTGGATTCGTTAGTACATTCGGTCATCCAATCCCAAATGTACATTTGTCATTAACCAATCCACTTCTTCTCTATGTCAGTCTTTGTTTTGCGAGATCTCCACTCTTATTGCGTAAACGTCAGTTGGTGTGTCATCGCTTTCACTGTAATTGCGTCCGTAATTGATGGTTTTGTCATGTTGTATTCCCATATTATGAAATATGGTGAAATTTGTAACGATATATATATATATATATATATATATATATATATATGAATACATATATTTTTATTTTTTACTATAAGTTTAACAAACTCAATAAAACATAGTTTGATTTCATATGCTTTATGCCAATTATGCAAAATGCAGTGTTTTAGGAGATATTCTGAAATATTGCAACACTGATTTCAAAAATCCCGTGTAAATGAAGAGAAAAGTTGTTCTATCATTAAACATATAACTTACATTGTTCATTCAATAATTTTTTTCATTTGTGGCGGAAAAAGATGATGAAAGAATTTTATCTTTGCCAAAGATTTATAATTTATTTTGTATTGGCGCATATCTCAATGCAAATTTTGGCATTCAGCGAATTTGAAAGAAGCAATGCGGTAATCCTAAGGAAAAATCCTTAAACAGCTAATTAATTATATGAAATTAATTGTGGAATGCATAAGGGACTGTCTAAATTTAATTATAATTTAAGACGACCAACTTTGGCGCAGTCGTCAAAAACACGTGAACACCCGGTTAACGCGGGCTCAAGATTAAAGCTGCACAAAGTAAAGTTGTGAAACAAATTAGTCCTATCTCCTGCACTATATACGCCACTAGATTACAGTTTGTATCACTGCATTCTTTATGGTTTGGTAGGATGTGCTATTGCATAAAAGCTTTCTATTTAAACCAGTGGACTGGTGCCTATATGAATCCAATAAGAAAGAGTCATGAAGTTGGAACTAGATCTGGTCATTTTGTTGCAAGCAAGTTATTCTCTTATTCAAAAATTTACAAAATATACTATCATTTGCCAAAGTGGCTTAGAGAAACGCCTCCATCTTAGATGTCTTTTAAATTTTTATCTACCGAACTAGAAAAAGTGTACAATCCAGCTGATATTTTTAATTTTGATTATGATAATACTTTCTCATGTTTAATTAAAAGACAGGATTTATTGTTTTTCAGTAGCATAACTTATCGAGATTCTTTCTTCAAGTTTTGTATTATTGAAGTTGAAATGTTATGCATTATATCATCATGTTACTCAACAATACATACAATCAATTACTAGTCATGTTTCCCTTTTTTGCAAAATGTTACACTCGAATTATACCTTAAAATTTCCTAATGTTGATGAAGAATCTATCACTCTTTACAGCAGAAATTTCTGATGCTGATAAATTCTACAGTACAATAAATTGCACATATTTATGTGATGTGATATGTTTTTATATTGTACATTTTCCAATTTTATTATTTGATGGAACATGTGTGGTTTGAATCCAAATAAAGATTTTCTATTATTTTATTCTATTCTATTATGTATTTATTTTTTTAAACCACATACTTAGATCTGAAATGAAAAATCTCGTTTTATGAACATGTTTAAGTTAATAACTCTACAGTCTAAGAGAAACATTTTAGCTGAAACTACGTGATAACTGAATTATATATTATGCTCTCATTTCTTACCTTACTTACAAAATTAATAAATATATATTTAGTTAGGAATATCCGCATCATAGAATGCACAAGCAATGATTAGGCATCAATAAATAGACCGCATTTGTTAAAATTCGGCCTTAAATTTTAATGGGTGATTTTGAAGATCTGATGAAATTTTTTTCTGATTAACTGCTATTAAATACTCACAAGAGGAATTTCTGCTAACCTTCTATTTTAGGTTTCAGCTATAGTATAAATAGCAAAAAAATGTGATACATCATTCGCTGCATGATTATAATAAACGAAATCAAATATAATTAGTAAATGAATCACAGAATTAAATGTTTTATTTGAATATGATAAATATTCTACAGGGCATGTACTTGGGCAATATTTTTCGGAGGATATAAAATAGAACATTCATTAACGGGATTTATTTAATATGCAATGTAGAAAAAATAAACTCCGAAAAATAAAAATAAACACAAACATTCTTTTCACAAGAATGTGAGTAAAAATAGTAATAGCTCTAAAGTAAGTAACTCTATTAATTTCCATTTTTTCTATACGCAAAATCAGTTTGGTTGAATCGCGTCCCACATAATTCAGAACTTGTTCGAAGTCGGAGGATAAAATATAAAATACCGTATTAGTTAAAATGTTGCATAATCACAATCTATTATAGAAAACATTGTATAACCTTCGAAAATCAAACTATCGACGAGAAAAGGCCAATTTGATTACACTAATTATTGATAAATATTTGTCAAGAACGAGGATTTAAATCACGCTACTTTGTTTTGATTCCGCTATGCATAACATTAAACAAATTACGTTAAATGCCTTAAACGTTCAATGTTTGAATTACTACCTTTGCTATTTTTTGAACTGATGAAATTAAATGCAAAAAATAATGAAAGTTAATTAAATATAATATATTTCCTGTTATCACTGAAACTGTCTGTTTGAAATGTAAATCTTCCCATGAAAAGTGCAGAACTAGCACGCGTGGTCAAGTTGGATACCCACTTTTAAAATTTATAAATGCCTTATATTATAAAATACGCTTAAACTGTTCATAACTTTCAATAATTATAAAATAATAAGGCTAATTGCAACATTAGTGATGAAATAAGTATTTGAGTATAATAAGCTAGTAATGTAGTTATAGGAGATTATACATATTATTACGCGTATTGATTATGTTGAAGTATTGTTTATATTTAACAGAAGTAAAATTTTTATATTTAAAGAAGATATTTTAACAAAATGCCATATCGAAGACATTAGAATAATTTTCAGTTACGTGCAGGCTGACACGCTTATTTGTTAGTCAATGTAACAACAAAAGAAGTATTTGGCCAAGTATTCGAGATTTTCAAGGAAATAAAAAATAACTTTACCATGAAAAAAGTGTTCATTCTTTACAGGAGGATGTGTCCTCCGTCAAAATTAAAGTGACATTTATTAATAAATTTAAATAACTTTGGCTGAATAAAACGAATTTTCTTTAAAAAGAAAACTATCGTTTATTTTCTAGAATAATCTTTGTTTAAATACTTGAAGGTATATATACCTTTGTATTGTGCGTAATTTCAGTTTTGGTAATCTGTACTTGACTGGCCTTACTTGCCTCCGCAAACTGCATTTGTTTCTTTACACTAAATTGCGTTTACAATTATTCGATTTTCACAATGTACACCTCTATAATTTTGTCTTTTGAATCGTTCATGTTAGAGACGTTCTGGAACAGGTAATATAATAATTCTGTATTCACGTATTTGATCGGGTATTTTGCTATGTAAGAAGGTACACAGTACGTTTGCTTTACGCTAAGTTATAAAATTAATAATTAAGTACGGTCAGCATGGACGCTATTTGGAGACACAAACAAATTAGCTCAAGAAATAGCATGCATGAATTTAATAGATGTGAATGAGAATTCTATCTTATCAGTTTCAAATTCGCATAAGAAGATTGGGGTTCTGATTTAATAATAGGTATGGAGCCTCTACAATTCTAGCGTACAAGAGAAATTTACTGGTTCGTGTCATTTTCTCTTGAACTAAATCTCTTAATTACCTTGTAACACGCGGCTCCGTGTTACAACCAAACAAAGGTCGAATTTTACAAACGCTGTGCTCTTTAAGGTCAAATATTCTAACTCTGTCCTTAAACAATATTTCTCTTAGCTGTGATTTTAGGAACAATCTCTTTTAGTCTCAAGCAGTTTTAATCGATATTTCTTGAACTGCAATTTTATTTGTAATTAATAGTGTTTTTATAAAATAGACAGAACCGCGCGCGATCCGAGAGGATCACGCGGTGGACTATTGTGTCACAGTGAATTTATCTCACTTTATTATATTATTCATTACTATGAAAATGATTGATTGTTTACTAAAGAAAGCAAGGAACTAAACATTTGTGAGTTGTTTGTCATTTAAATTTTAAACGGTTTCCATGGTCAATTTTAGTGATAACTTTCAATGTTAACTCCATTAACATCATCATGTATTCTTTGAGTTTTTGTCATAAAAGTCGTTAAACGGTTTACACAAAACATGTTCCTTTATAAACATAAATAATTTTACTAGACTCATATTATCATGTATCTTTTATCGTTTGACTACTCATTACAATCCAGACATTTGTGTAAAAATAACCAATTGTATGTAAAACATTTTCTTTATAAACATAAATCATTTTACTATGTTCATATTATCATGTATTTTCAATCATTTGACTATATTCACTCCAATCCAGACATTTGTGCTAAACATTTCACTTTATAGACATAAATCACTTTTATTTTTGCCGTCTAGAAGACGGACAATTTAGTTTAATTGTGAACGGTATTTAAATCATATTTTTGCATAAAAACTATTTTTACAGCTGACAAACATATATTCAATTTTGACTAACTGTGAATAGTGTTTAAGACCGATTTTTGCATTAAAATCTGTATTATAGCCAACCAACTCATTCAATTCGGATTAACAGTGAATTATATTTATATATGCTACATTGTGTGGAATATATCTATGAAACCTTTCTTCAGTCTTCTCATATCAACCAGCCGAAAGGGTAGTAATAATGGCCACCATTGATATTTAGTAGGGGTAAAAAATCACGAACTAGAAAACAAACCCGCAAAAGTCCCCTACAACCTGCTTCAAGAAAAATTATCTCCAGTGGCGGTCATAAATATATTATTTGGCATAAGACCAAACCTCTTTAATATATTTAGCTAGCGAAAGATATTTTACATTCAAGATCAAGTTATGAGACCATATCAAATTAAGTAAAACAACAAATACGAAAATTTTGCAAACTTGAGCACTATGTATTGGATAAATATGGCTCACAAATACGATTTTTGCATTTTAAATTAATATTGAGCATTTCATCAAAATGCAGTGTCATATATTTTTATGTTATCAAATGCTTGAACAACAGTTTTAATACGAATATTATATGATATTCTTTCAGTATACACTGTCAGTATAACCTAAATATCAAATAAGTTTCAAATACACTTTATTTATTAGAACATGTTGTACTTAATTAGAATTTATTTTTAATTCGTAGAAACTCCGCGCTAATTATACGAATCAGGAAATATTATGATCTGAGTCATTTTATTCCGCCAGTATACTTTATTTGCGCAATCATTGCAAATTTTTATTTATATGTCGTATTGGATATCCGATAAAAATTCTGAAGGTTTGATTCCATTTGTATATTTCCTCCTCACAATTTATAAATTTGTAATATGAAACAGAATCCATGTTTTCTGAAGAGTTAATGTTTAAAAAACTATATTACATGGATGTAATATTCCATGTAAAGGCGCTTAAATCCAAATCGTGTTGAGTTTGCAACCGTGGTTACTTGAAGAAGCAGTTCAAACATATTTTGGTAAATAACCACTTCGGAATTCAAAACATTTCTGTGGCATTTGTAAATATTAGTGATTAATGTCAGTTTTGAATAAATTCGCTCAGCCTATTCAAATAAATTGGGAAAAATTCGACGTGTAGTCTACTCGAATATGTGTACGTAAACAGATTTTTCTAAAATTTGCATTTTAATGGACAAAATGTATTTAAATTAATAAAAGGCGATTTTTGCATAATTTTATTTTTATTATTTTCTTGCTATATAGTGTTTTCAGAATATACCAATATTCGAAAAATTATTTCTGCTCGTAAACAGATCCAAGGATTTGGGTCAGAATAAAGATTACTTCTGAATATTATGCGATTAGCAAATGAGAGATTGCGTTTTGGAACGCGCTGGTATCCATCAGCAGATTGGAGTTTGCATCATATATAAAATGGGATAAATACACTGGGACTACGTTGTACAGTTGTAGGAGGACACTGTAAATTTTTAATTACTGTTTTGTCTCTATGAATTTATTCTTAAAACAATTAGTCTAAAAACATTGATATGCTTTTCTAAACGAAGACTTTTGCCTATGAAAATCATTCTAGCAAAAAAATAAAATATTTCTTCATTAGCATAAAATTGCGTGCACATGTTTTTGTTTTAAAGTTATAGGATTGTATTTATTCTTTTGTTTAATGCTTCGTTTATTTTAAGTAATCTATGGTATTGACGCTCTAATTGCGATGTGAAATGCTGCCTATTTGTAAACTAGATGACCAATTTTAGGAGATTTTCATTCTTGAGAAATCATGCATGGTGTGGAACAATTTAAAGGAACATGCCGTTTGATAATCTTTCTAAAATTCAAATAATAAATGTAAAATATTTTACCTATCATTTGCTATCGTATTTCGTTCTTAATGAAATTCATTAGTGCTAACATAGTAAAAATAAAAGTATTCTACATTTTCTCTGAGCGGTTAACACGGTAATTTTGTCTAGCATACAAGTTTTAGCTGCTCATCAATTTTAGTTTGCTATTCTTTTTAAATATACTTGTACTTCTGTTTCTGTTGGTTCTGGCACTATACGATTAATCAGTGTCGTAGCATTAATAATGACACTTTTATTCGTATTTCAGTAAAAATTTATAAACTTAGCCTCTCAATAAATTTTGCATTCCCACAAAGGGTTTATGCATTTAATGTATGGAAATAAAATTAAATAATTTGTGTTATGATACTAAAATGAGCAATCTCTCTGAGGTACAAGCTTTATATGGACTTGCAGATTACCAATTACAGAATGGAAAATACTACTTGATGTTTATTATACTCAATATATATTTGTAAACTGATAAATGAGAAAGTAAATTTTTAATAATTTTGCTAATATTTATATGATAACTTAGAATATTTGATTCCAATTTTAAAAATTATAAACACCTTTTTACAAATATATATCAGAAATTTTACAAATAAAATATTTTTCCGTAATAAATAAATAGATCCCTAAAATATCTCGTTAATGTTTAATTTATACATACATTCAATGGTGGCTAAATCGTTCATTAGTAATTAAAAGCTAAGAAATTGCATTTATTTTATAATCATTAATATCAAAATTAATGCAGTATTTGATTGATTAAAAAGTGATATATGTAAAAAAGCTAATGCATTTCATTATGGAGATGGACCGTCTTCGCATTTAATGCCACTCGTTATTAAATGCGAGAAATTCCCCGGTCAATATTTGACACATTGAAATTTATTGCAGAATTTTTTTATTAATTAAATTTATCATATTTTATACTTGATTTACACATAATAGGAATACATAATATATAAAAAAATTAGAAATCTTCTTTTCGTTACTAAAATGATTCCTTCAATCGGAATTCTAAAAAACTCGATTTAATTATGAAAATTTGCAACAAATACGTTACGTATGCAAAAAAATAATATAAAACAATTTACTGGAGTATCAGATGTTCAGAAATAGTTGAAATTCTCAATTACGGTAAACTATAGCATACATTGATATCCATCATGTTGGACCAGAAAAACTGAAGAAATAGAAGTAGCTTAAGCGTCAGGTAATAATCGCAGTTTGTTCCACATTATTCGCACAACAGGTCCGAGAAAAGTTAAAGTTAGTGAAACTATAAATGATAGTAACAACGATTTAATAACTGATAAAATAAGTCATCTTGACAGGTGGGATGAACACTTTAAAGATCAATTTTCTTAGCCACCATTATCAGTTCCGATCTCCGAAAGCATGTCTGCATCGAGAGTGTCGAATTTTAGTCCCGAAGAATCATCCGAGTTAGAAGTAGGCGATGCAATTCTTTCTCTTAAACGCCGCAAAGCCGGAGGCCCCGATGATTTGCTTCCAAGATTGTTTAAGGATGGTGACGATATAATTTCAGGAGCATTCACCAATTTTTTTCATACTATATGGAATAAGGAAACTGTACCACCTGATTGGAATGAGTCGACCATCATTCCCATCTTCAAAAAAAGCAATCGTAATTCGTGCGATAACCACCGTAGTATAAGCTTGACTCTGCTTGTATCTAGGTTATTTGCTTCGATTAACCAACGTCTATTTAGCGCTTCACGTGAATCAAATACAAGAGAAGAACACGCCGGATTCACCATAGGACGGGGTTGTATAGATAATATTTTAAGTTAAGACAAGTTTTTGAAGGCAGATATTTATATTGCCGTCCCAAAATAGCCGTCTTTCTAGATTTCAAGTGTGCATTTGATTCAGTAATTCGCAACCTTTTATTCCATATTTTGTCGAAAAGCGGTGTGCTTACAAAATTTATTAATATTAAGGTCTACATCGAATTAACGCATAACTTACAACCAGCAGTGGTGTTCGTCATGGTTGCCCACTTTCCCCATTTTTGTTTAATTCTGTAATTGATGCAATTTTGAGCAACACTCTCCCACACATTCAGGATGATGGAGTTGAAGTTCTCCGGGGAGATAAACTAGTCGATCTTGACTAGGTGGGCGATATCGTACTATTATTCGACATCCGGGATGCTGCCCAAGCCACCTTGAATAGAATAGCAGACGTTGTTTCGTTTTACGGTATGAAATTCACACCATCTTAATGTAAGATACTGTTACAGGATCACCCACCACTCACTCCAACGTTGCGACTGCAGAATAAAGTTCTAGACATAGACGACAGGTTTACATATCTTGGAAGCTCTATCAATAAAGTAGGCAATATGTCCGACGAAGTGAGTTTACGAATTGCGAAAGCCAGGGCAGCAATCTCGAACCTTCGTCATTTATGGAGAAAGGCGAATATTTTACTTTGTCTTAAAGGTCGTGTTTACAATGCATCTGAACGCGCAGGCATACTATACGCGATCGAAACTTGACCTCTTAGATTTGATGATTTGAGACGCCTACAGGCGTTCGATCATCGTTGTTTGAAAAGTATAACACATACCGGTTACCAATAACGAATAACTAACGTTGACATCCGTAGACGTATTTTTGTATCTGCCATTAAGTACTCCTCGTTACAAAAAAAATAATGCTCCATAAACTTCGTTAGCTCGGTCACGTTTTACATATGCCCTTATTTAGATTGCTCAGCAGTGCCCTGTTCTATTATCGAGCATCGAATTGGTGTAAGAAACAAGGTGGGCAGATTTTGACATGGCAGAAACATTTGAATCACTTAAATCCAAATTGGGTAGTGTAGAACCCACAGATCTTCCAGGATGGGGTCCTCGTGCTCATCATAGTTCTTGGTTAGAAAACCTTAGCGATATGGCATTGAATCGAACTCAGTGGTGATCTTGTTGCAGATGTCTAGTAGAATCATCTTCTTAACATTCTTTTCTAAGTAGGCCAAAGCTAGTTGCGGGGTTTGGTTTGTTTATGACCTGATACAGTAAAATCCGCAAGGAAGCTGTACTGATGATGTCACCTTGCTCGAATGTTAACTTGGCCATTATTGTATTGTGTGTATGTTTAGTTTGCCTCATTTCTGTGCGTTATACAGATAAATTTATTCATAGTAAGAAGATATTCCTTCTCTCTCTGCCTCTCTCTCTCTCGTAAATCTTACTAATAATTTGTGTAAATTCATATATATAATTTTTCAAATCTTATGGTTATTTGACAGTGAAACATTAGTCACTTTTGACTTTTGTATGGCTGGACATGATAATGATAATCATATTGGTACCATGTACCGACCTGGCAGCCATATTGATAATACCAGGTACCTTTCCCGTACTATGACGTTGGTATCGGTTACTGATACAATAGCCATAGTGCTAGTATCATTTATAGACTCCGCATATATATATATATATATATATATATATATATATATATATATATATATATATATATATATATATATATATATTATAGAGTGAGTTAGCGTAGAAGTCGCATTGTCGAGATTTTATATGATGTTATCATCACTAAAATAGTTATAAAAGATTGTACTATCCCATTATTCCACTTTCCATACCAAAACAAATGGTGGTACAATGGCGTCATACCGGTTACTACTGATGATCCGCCAGTAAGCACTAAACGAATGTGCATGACATTACACTTTCCGTTCATGCTGTCTTTGGTTTACACTTCTGGTCAAAACTGAAATAATTTTTTACTAGGTCGCAACACCTAATACATACTTTTTTATCGCACAAGTTAGAACTAAAACAAATCAACATGGTGCACCGCCTTACAACCCAGTGAATATTAATTTCGACCGGTCCGGTTTACCTCAGAGTCACATATACTAACTCTTGTTTTAGACAATCTTTCTCCTAAATGTAATTTTATAAATAACCCTGCACGCCTTCAGGGCTATTTATGGCGATGGAGCTGAAAGCCACTAAATTCAAGCTACCCAATAATATCTTATTGCGATTATTCATTCAAAGGCTTCCTCCAGCACTGTAAGAAATGGCCACATTTCTGCGCGAATATGTTGAAGTGTAAGACGGCATGCTGCCTGCACGTCTAGACAAGTGCTGGAAGAAACACCACTGCAACTCACCTGTCTCAGAACCGGGTTGCATCACATCACGCCTGTCCAAGCCTCAGATCCCTGCATTGTCAGCCCAAAGTAATTTCATCAATGAAATCCTCATCGGCCTGCCGGACAGCCTCGCCGTCAGGCCAGATTTGGCCTCGGTGACCAGAGTTAACACCGTCTCCAAAGAGCAGCAAGAGCTCGACAACCAGAGGCTTTGCCACAGTTTCCCAGCTACCGGCGGAGTGATGTCCAAATCATCGCAGCTATTTCTCTCCAACTCTAAGCGATGTTTTATTTATTCTTTCATCATTGCGAACAAAACAAATAAACATAATTGGACGTGATATACTCGAACACTTTGACCTCACTATATGTCGAAAAGTACGAGAGATACACACTGCTGACGACCAATGACTATCATCAGCGGTCAAACACACGACTCTTGCCAAAGCAGTCTCATCAAATCAGTTATTTCCTCCAGTTCCTTATGTACCACAACTGTACGGTGTTCTAAAGCGACATGAAGAGATTTTCAAACATATCTCCTTTATGCCCGATTTCTACAAGAAGCGTGCCATCACAGCTCATCACATCGCCTTATCAGAGCCACTTCCGTATCCTCTCAGAGCACGTCCATGGGCACCATAGAAGCATTAGTTCGCCGTGCAAGAATTCGCCATGCTACGTCGACAAGGCATCTGTTCAGGATCTAGCTCACTATTTAATTCGCATGTGGTAGTGGTACCACAGAGTGAACATGGAACATTCAGAGTGTGCGGCGATTATCGTATTCTATATTCTTGCACACAGTCTGATTCGTGCAACCTACCAAATCCGGCTGACCTACTCAGATCTGCTATCGGTCATGCTGTGTACTCAAAACTCCATCTAGTGAAACTTATTACCACGTACTTATGGTCAAAGACTCCGTTTCGTATACTGCACTCAGATTCACCGCAGGTGGCACACACGAATATCATTATGTGCCTTTTGGTCTCAAGTACGCATCTTAAACAGTTCAACGCATTATAGAAAAAGCACTAGACGGTCTACCATTTGTAATTTCCTAATAAGTCCACATTCCAATATTCTCCAACTCAATGCCCGAACATGCAAAACATATTAATATTCTACTCGCACGTCTAGCAGACTTTGGCCTCCGGCTTAATGGCAACAAATGTGTCTTTGCGCAAGCATCAAGAGAATTCCTCGGTCATCAAATTTCCCAGAAAGTCATGAAAAATCTACCAGATAAGTTTCGTGCCATTCAAGATCAACAGCCTCGAATCACCTTTCGATGGTTACGACGGTTCTTAAGCAAGATGAACTACTATTCTTGATTCGTAACTTGTCTTGCCGATATTTTGGCACCTCTTCACAGATACCTCGTGCCATTAAGTTGTTTTGTCAAGAAACAAAACAACTGATTCTGCTCAACGATGACGACATGCAGGCTTACGAGGATGCCTAAAGGGCTTTATGCAAAGCAACCATGCTAAATTCACCTGATTTGTCTCAAACTTTTGAATTGATCACAGGCGCCTCCGACGTTGCCCCTGGCCAAGTACTTCAGAAGTCCAGCAATGTCGTACGCCTACCTATCGCGTTCGCCTCGCTAAATCACAAACCTCGCAAAACGCGTTTAGACACATTAGGTAAAGAGTTACTCACTATCTACCGGTCTATCCTACATTTGCACACCCATCTAGATGGCCGCAAGTTCAAGATCTACACTGATCGCCTTGCTCTACTCCCAATACTCAGAGGAAAGAAAGAGTACTTATATTCACAGTGTGTCAATTCGCAATTTACTTGAATACAAGAATATGAATAATAAATCACACACGTCAATGGGTAAGAACAGTTAGTTGCAGACTCTATGAGCCGTTCTGCAGAACTCTGTGCCTCTATTCACCATCCTTCACATATAAGTACTCAGGAATTACAAACAGCATATTCATATGACCCGCTGTATCACAACATTGACCTATCTGGCGGCGAATAGAAGATAATGTAACGTTAAGACAGTTTTGCTGGCCATAAGTTAACCTCAATATCTCACCAACAACACAGCCTACTGATGCCGCGGTG
The DNA here is from genome assembly GCA_029291075.1 of Eudiplozoon nipponicum. NCBI lineage: Eukaryota > Metazoa > Platyhelminthes > Monogenea > Mazocraeidea > Diplozoidae > Eudiplozoon > Eudiplozoon nipponicum. The sequence continues at coordinate 70,636 of JAQBSW010000746.1, read as the reverse complement.
CCGCCACGAGACATAGAGGAACCAGAGTTGGTATTAGCAGAGCCAACACCAGTGTTAACTCGTTACGGCAGAGCCATAACATCTCCCTATGGTTAGCCCCATTCAACGTAAACTAATTTTCATTTTCTGTGGGCGGATGTATTTATCGCGTGGCTCCGCGCTACAACCCAACGAGTATCAATTACGACAGGTTTGGTTTACCCCAGGGTCACATATACTAATTCTGGTTTAAGAAAATCTTTCTCGTAACTGTGATTTAAGAAACAATATCTGTTAGTTTCAAGCAGTTATAATTAATATTTGTTGAACTGCAATTTTATTTGTAATTAATAGGGCTTTGTTTAAAAAAAACACATACTCGCGCGAAAAATTCCGGTAGCAAGCAGTGAAATACTGTTCTTTAGCTGTCAATGGCAGGACTTATATTTTACGTGTGCCTTTTATCAATTTTTAGTGACACAATCTATACTGCCAAGCCATTTTGAATTTATTTATAGTGATTTTATGAATTTATGGTTTTGTACCAGCAATATTTTATTGTATTGCCGTATAGAGCACGGCTAATTTTGACTAACATTGAATTTTAATTTACTTTGCATCATTGGAAAGGGGGTCTGCCGTCATTCAGTAGTGAGACTTATAAAAAGCACATCACAGGATCCTAATTTCTTCCGACGGTAGCTTTCAGACTTATTTCGGAATAACATAGCTCCGGTAAATAAACCGCCACACAGAAATACCAGCTACATAAATCGCAACACCTCCTACAACAAAACGCCCTTAAAATATTGCAGGCATTAATTATGCATTGTCGTGCAATTTATGAAAACTATTTATATAATTACCCTTTACTATGTATTGTAGAGGGCCCGACCCTATAAGTTAAAAAGAGCCCAATAGATGCCCAGTGGGATTCCGTCTAAATACAACTATTTGAGTCTAATAAGCTAGCATTGACTTCCATATTTAATAAAATCATAATTCCAATATCTTGAGGAAATTTGTTAGTTTCCTCAAACTTAAGATTATCTTCCATGTTGATCGAAATTATATATGAATTTGATAACATTTTATTACGCAACGGGCTATGAACTTCTCACTCAGCAACGTACCGGAATCAAATAATCTGCAAAGAAATAAGTCTTGAAAAGCAGAATCATTAAATTACCTATTCCAGCACGTCTCCGATATGTACGCTTGCATATGCTAGCATGTTTTATAGAATAAAGATCAAGTTTTTGTACACAAAAATGTAGAGAAAAACAAATGCAGCTTGGTAAAGAAAGTCACTCCAGATCAGGTATTGAATCCCTAAATCTTAAATTGCGCACAAACAAAGCATGTTCTAGAAAATAAACCAATAATTTAAAGAATCCGTTTCAATCAGCCACGGTGGTTTAAATTTGTCAATAAATGTCACTGTAATTTTGTCGTGGTAAATATCTTCCTCTGTAATATCCTATCATAAATAATTTTAAGAATTGTCACTACCACCCGCGCAATCAATTCCTGTTTAGCTCTATGGTCTACATATATTTGTGTGGTGAAAGCTAAAAAAAGCTTATATTCCTGACTTCATAAAAATTGTGCAATCGACATTTCTCGTCAAGTACAATGTATGTAAGACTACTGGAGAGTAGAGTCGCATATTTATTTTGCTGCTCATATATATTTATATGTATGCAATGCGGTTTGATCTTCGCTAGTCAGTTTGCAGTCGGACTCGGATGATGATCATTGAATTGCGAAACACGTCAGTGCCTGCAGTATTTTTATGTTGTCCACTGACTTTCGAAATACAATGGGATTGGTGTTTACTTCTATCTCGCAAACTTGATTTAAAGAACCGCTACTACCACCTGCACAATAAATAATTTTTTAATTTTACTGTTTAAAATAATATGTCTGGCGAAAGCGGCAAACAGCAAATACTCATTATTACATAGAAATTTTTCTGACGACATTTACAAACACATATAATTTTTGCTAGACTACTAGAAGTGAGAGCCACATATCTAATTTTGCCTTCCATTTATGTGCAATATGGTTTGATCCTTGCTAGTCAGTGTTCTGTGTTTCTTTTGATGATGAACATGGAATGTCGAAATGCATCAGTTTCTGCGACTGGCCGTAGTTTTGTTATGTTCTACACTAGTCAGTATGCTGTCGTCAACTCATGACGATCATGGAGCGTCCAAACGCATAATTACGTGCGACTGGCGGCAGTTTTGTTATGTTGTACTCCGACTGGTTAAATAAAATGGGATTGCAGTCTGCTTCAATCTTACAAACTACATCAAAACAAATTTTATTTCTACCTGCGCAATCAATTATTGGTTGATTGTATTGCCTAAATATATATGTTCGGCGACAGCTTTAAGCAGCTAATATTCAATATTGCATAGAAATTTTGCAGACGACACTTCGTATCACGTATAATATATTTAAGACTAATATATATATATATATATATATATATATATATATATATATATATATATATATATATATATATATATATATATATATATATAACGAAATCTGCAAACCGCTATTTTTCTGTACTGCATAGAAATTGTACAGCCAGGTTTATCGTTCGCAAGACAACTAGGGGCGAGAACCTCATATCTAATTTGGCTACCGATATATATTATATAAGGTTTTATTCTCGCAAGACAGTTTGCCGTTATACTTTGTTGATGATCATGGGAGGTCGAACTGCATCAGTGCGTGCGACTGGCGTAGTTTTGTTAATAAGTACACTGACTGGTTAAATACAATTCGATTGGTGTTTATTTTAATCTCGAAAACTGGATTTTAATAATCGTTACAATCACCTGCGAAATCAAATATTGTTTAATTGTATTTTCTTGATATATATGCATGTAGAAAGATGTAAATAGGTTATATTCATTACTGCAAAGAAATTCTGCGGCCTGTATTTCCAGTCAAGTAAAATGTTTGCAAAACTGATAGGGTAAGAGCCGCATATCTAATTTTGCTTTCAATGTATATTTTATTCTGTTTGATCCTCGCTTGTCACTTTGACGTCAAACTCTTATGATGATCATTCAATGGTAAAACGCGTCAGTGCGTGCGACTGGTGGTAGTTTTGTTTAGATTTACGACCATTGGTTAAATAAATTGTGATTGGTGTTTACATCAATCCCGCAAACTTCATTTAAATAATGGTTTCTACCACATATACAATCAATTACTGTTTAATTGTATTGTCTAATTATATTTGCTTGGCGACAGCTGCCAATGCTTATATTTAGAATAGAATAGAATAGAATATATTTATTTGGATTCAAACCACACATGTTCCATCAAATAATAAAATTGGAAAATGTACAATATAAAGCAAAAAAACTATCACATCACATAAAAATGTGTAATTAGTCTAATATAGATAAGTATATCTCACTAGTTGTACTGAACTGTAAGGAATAATAGATTCATCATCAAAATAGGAAAAATAAAGGTATAATTCGATTGTAACATTATGCAAAAAATTGAGAACCATGACTAGCTATTTATTGTATGTATTGTTGACTAACATGATGATATAATGCATAACATTTCAATTTTAATAATACAAAACATGGAAATAAAAACCTCAAGAAATTCTGTTTCCGATAAAAATTATCCTTGTCGTTTATTCATCCATGAGAAAGTATTATCATAATCAAAATAAAAAAATATCAGCAAGATTGTAGACCTTTTCTAGTTCAGTATATAAAAATTTAAAAGACATCTTAGATGGAGGCATTTCTCTAAGCCCCTTTGGCAATTGGTTATAAATTTTATAGATTTTCGAAAAAGAGAATAACATGCTCACAACATTCCCCACCAAAGTAGGAGACATTGCCAAATGGCCAGAACTAGTTCCAACTTCATGACTCTTTCTTATCCGATTTATATTGGCACCAGTCCACTGGTTCAAATGGAAAATTGTTTTATGCAATAGCTGATCCTCTGAAACCACAAAGTTTGAGAGTGATACAAACTGTAACCTAGAAGCGTATATAGTGCAGGAGAAAAGACTAATTTGTTTTACATCTTTTCTTTGTACAGCTTCCATCTTATTGGACAAACCCTTTTTAACGGATTCCAAGTAGCGAAAGCATATTCTAGTATCGGTCTAATCCATATTATATACATTTTAAGTTTTATGTCATTCGATAAGATATTTCGATTTATTAGTGCCCATCTTTTCTTGGCACTGCCTACTATACTTTCATTATGTCTCTCAGCAGAAGCTGTACATTGAATAGTTATACCTAAATCCTTTATTTCTTGCATAAGTTTAATCTCAAACACATCATTAATCACAGCATCATGAAAATAAACATAATGAAAGTTTGTTCTGTTACCTATTTTTAAAGTTCTCGTCTTTTTATTGTTTATTTTCAGCCCTAGTGTAATCATATATCTACTCAAATAATACAAATCTAATGTCACATTATTTTTGGAGAATTCGACATTTTTTGGATCAATTGGAAATATTATTTTTAAATCATCGGCGAATTCGCAAACTCGACCTTTAAGGGTCATAGTATAGTATAATATAGTATAGTATAGTTTTTAATTAATCTAAAAATATTGGGATCAATATTCAACAAACTAATCGCATTGAAAATAGCATCAAAAGATATAGAGTCAAAAGCTTTTGACATATCTATAAATACCATTAATGCATCTATCTTATACTCATCTAATGTAATTCCATATTTCCACATAGAAAGCATATTAGTATTTGTCGATCTATCTTCCGTAAAGCCATGTTGACATAAATCAAAATCAGCCGGCAACATACGTTCTTAATGATCTAGTATCAATCGGTCTAGTATCTTCAAAAACGAAAGGATACTAGAGATTAATCTATAATCACTGCCGCACGTTGGCTTACTTACTTTAACAACATGTTTTAGCTACTATTGTTAGTATATCGATTGGTAATTTCCCACTCTTCAAAATTCTATTTATAATGTTGCAATGCGCATTCGTAAAAGTTAAGGGTAAATGAAGCAGGTTATCAATCGAAATACCAAGGTGATATTTTGTTTTTTTGATTTGATTTTTAACATTAATTTTATCAATTCATCACTGTCAATAAAAAGTCCTGGTTCCTGGTCTCCCAAAGGATCAAGTAGTTCCATTAAATTTCTTTCATTCTGTGGATTACATATCAAATTGCCAAATACTTCATCCAATTCACAGAGAAATTCATACTCAGTTTTTGCCACCGTCATTTCTAGTCACAAACAATGTATGCAAGCCTACTAGAAGTGAGAGCCGCATATTTTGTTTTGCTTTCCGAATATATGTTATGGGGTTTGATCCACGCTAGTCACGTTTGCCGTCGGATTCTACTGATCGGTATTAATTAGCGAAACGCGCCAGTGCATGGAGTGTCGGTAGTTTTGTTACTTTGAACGACGACTGGTTAAATACAGTATGATTTGTGGTTATTTCAAGCTCGCATACTTGATTTAAAAAATTGTTACTACCACCCGTACAAACTATTATTTTTCTTAACAATAATCGTTTGCGCGGGTGGTGGTAACAATTCTTTAAATCAAGTTTGCTAGGTTGAAGTAAACACCAATCCCATTGTATTTAACCAGTCGTCGAACAACATAACAAAACTACCGCCAGCCGCAACGCACTGACGCGTTTCGACCTTCCTTGATCATCATCAGAGTACGACGGCAAACTGAAAATCGAGGATCAAATCGCATTGAATATGTATAGAAATCAAATTTAGATATGCGGCTCTCACCTCTAGCAGTCTCGCATACATTGAACTTGACTGGAAATGTCGGCTGCACAATTTCTATGCAGTCACGAACATTAACTGTTTGTAGCTTTTGCCACATATACATATAGGAAATACAATTTAACTATAATTGTTTGCGCGGGTGGTGGTAACAATTCTTTAAATCACGTTTGCGAGCTTGAAGTAAACACCAATCCCATTCTATTTAACCGGTCGTTGAACAACATAACAAAACTACCGCCAGCCGCAACGCACTGACGCGTTTCGACCTTCCTTGATCATCATCAGAGTACGACGGCAAACGGACAATCGAGGATCAAACCGCATTGAATATATATGGAAATCAAATTTAAATACAATGGAATTGGTGTTTACTTCAAGCTCGCAAACTTGATTTAAAAAATTGTTACCACCACCCGCGCAAACAATTATTGTTAAATTGTATTGCCTATATGTGGCGAAAGCTACAAACAGTTAATTTTCGTGACTGCATAGAAATTGTGCAGCCGACATTTCCAGTCAAGTTCAATGTATGCGAGACTGCTAGAGGTGAGAGCCGCATATCTAAATTTGATTTCTATATATATTCAATGCGGTATGATCCTCGATAGTCAGTTTGCCGTCGTACTCTGATGATGATCAAGGAAGGTCGAAACGCGTCAGTGCGTTGCGGCTGGCAGTAGTTTTGTTATGTTGTTCGACGACTGGGTAAATACAATGGGATTGGTGTTTACTTCAAGCTCGCAAACATGATTTAAAGAATTATTTTTTTTATATGTTTGGTCGACATATATGTGTGCGGCGAAAGTTACAATCCACTAATTTTTCTGACTGCATAGACATTGTGCAGACGACATTTTCCGTCAAGTACAATTTATTAAAGACAACTATGGTTGAGAGAAGCATATCTAATTTTGCTTTCCATATATATGCAATGCGGTTTGATCCCCGCAAGTCAGTTCGTCGTCGTACTATGTTGATGATCATCGACGGTTGGGATGCGACAGTGCCTGCGACTGGCGGTAGTCTTGTCATGTTTTACACCGACTGGTTAAATACAATCTTGATTTAAAGAATTCTTACTACTACCTACGCAATCAATTCTATTTTTAATTTGATTATCGAAATATGTATGTTTGGCAAAAGCTGCAAACTCCTCATATTCACTACTTCATAGAATTTATGCATCCGACATTTCCAGTCACGTGCATTTTATGCAAGACCACTAGAATTGAGAGTCGCATATCTATTTTTGCTTTCCATATGTATGGAATGCGGTTTGAAAATCGCTAGTCAGTTTGCTGTCCTACTCTAGTGATGACCATTGAATTTCGAAGCGCATCTTTGCATGAGACCGGCAGTAGTTTTGATTTACGGTGGCTGGTTAAATTCAACTGGATTGGTGTTTACTTCAAGCTCTCATAATTTATTTTAAGAATTGTCACTACCACCCGCGAAATCAATTCCTGTTTAGCTTTATGGTCAACATATATTTGTGTGGTGAAAGCTACAAGCAGCTTATATTCATGACTTCGTAGAAATTGTGCAGTCCATATTTCTCGTCAAGTAAAATGAATGCTGGATTACTAGGTGTGAGAGCCGCATATCTAATTTTGCTTTCCAAATATATGCAATGCGGTTTGATCTGCGCAAATCAGTTTGCCGCCGTATTATGTTGACGACCATGGAAGTTTGAGATGCGACAGAGCCTGCAACTGGCGGTAGTTTTATCATGTTGTACACCGACTGGTTAAATACAACGTGATTTGTGTTTGCTTTAATCTCGCAAACTTGATTTAAAGTAGTGTTGCTACCACCTACGCAATCAATTATTGTTTAAATTTATTGTCAAATTATATATAATTGGCGAAAGATGCAAACAGTTACTAAGCTTTACTTCGTGGAAATTGTGTTGTTAACATTTCCTGACACGTACAATTAATGCAAGAATACGAGGGTGACATATCTAATTTGCTTTCACATATATATATATATATATATATATATATATATATATATATATATATATATATATATATATATATATGTAATGTGTTTTGATCCACGCTAGTCACTTTGCCTTCGTACTCTGATGATGATCATTGAATGTCTAAACAAGTCAGTGCGAGTGACTGACGTTAGTTTTGTAAGGATTTACGACGTGAAGTTATACACAATACGATTGGTGTTTATTTCAATCTTGCAAGCTTTATTTACTTTGATGTCACTACCACCCACTCAATAAATTCTTTTTAATTGTATTGTCTACATATATGTGTGTGACGAAAGCTACCAACAGCTAATATTCATGACTGCATTGAATTTGTGCTGCCATCATTTTCTGTGACGTAAAATGTATGAGAGCCGCATATCTAATTTTGATTTCCATATATACGTAATGCAGTGCAATCCTCGGTAGTCACTTTTCCGTAGGACTCTAAAGAAGATCATGGAAGGTCAAAACGCGTCAGTGCGTGCGATTGGCGGTAGTTTAGTTATGTCGTGCGACTACTGGTTAAATTCAATGTGATTGTTGTTTATTTCAAACACGCATATTTCATATGAAGAATTGTCAATTCCAACCGCGCAATCAATTATTGTTTAATTATATTGTCTAAATATATGCATGTGGCGAAAACTCCCAGCATCTTATATTCATGACTAATTAAAAAATTGTGCAGCCAACATTGCCAGTCAAGTACAAAGTTTGCAAGAATACTATGACCAAGAGCCGCATATCCAATTTTGCTTCCCATATATATGCAATACAGTCTGATTCTCGGTAGTCCGTTTGCGGTTGTAATCTGATGATTATCATGGAAGATGGAAATGCGAAGGTGTGTGAGAATGGCGGTATTTTTATGTGGTACACCGAATTACTAGATATAATGGGAATTGATTTTACTTTAATTTTGCAAATTTCATTAGAAGAATTGTTATTATCCTCATCGCTATCAAATATGTTTTTATTGTATTTTCTAAATATGTGTTTGGCAAAAGCTGCAATCATCTAATATTCATCATTGCATAGAAATTGAGCAGCCGACATTTCCAGTCACGTGTAATATATGCAGGACAACTAGGTGTGAGTACTGAATATCTAATGTTGCTTTCCATATATATGTAATGCGGTTTGATCCTCGCCAGTCATTTTTTCGCCGTACTCTGATGATAACCACTGAATTTCAAATCGCGTCAGAGCGTGTGACTGGAGATAGTTTGGTTATGACTTAAGACGACAGGTTAAATGCAATGGAATTTGTGTTTACTTCAACCTCGCAAACTTGATTTAACCGAATTGTCACTTCCACACGCTGAATCAATTATTTTTTCATTGTATTGTCTAAATATATATGTGTGACGAAAGCAACAATCAGCTTGTATTCATGACTGCATTGAAAATGTGCAGCCGACATTTCCCGCCCAGTACAATTTTATGCAAGACCAGTGGGTGTGAACGCCGCATATCTAATTTTTCTTTCCATTTATATGCAATGCGGTTTGATCCTCGCTAGACAGTTTGCGTCTGGCGAAAGCTACAAACGGATAATATTCATGAATGCGATATTTCCCGTCACGTAAAATGTATACAAATCTCATAGAAACAATGCGGTTTGATCCGCGCTAGTCAGTTCGCTGCTATAATATGAAGATGCTCATTGAACATCATTACATTTGTTATGTTTTTCGACGATAGTTTAAATGCAATTAGATTGGTGTTTACTTCATGCTCGCAAACTTGATTTGAAGAATGGTAAATTTTTATGTATTTATTTCCTTACAATGCATGCCCACAAAGTTTCTCATTAAACATTTTATGTAATATTTCATGCAGATGTTAAGAATACGTCAGGAAAAGTTCTAAGAAGTATTTCCTTGAAGGAAGTTATATTAATTGAAGTTACCTGATCTGCGTTTTGACTAACGCAGCATTCATTTTTCCAGTAATTTTCTTTTGACAATATATTTCGGCCTAATTACCATAGGCCTTCATCAGTTGTATTTCACGAAACAAATGAAGCAAGCGCGTTATTTCCTCTTTTCATAATATTTATACCTCAGACACACCATTGATTAGATATTCGCTTGTCACATGTGTGTGCATTTTCATAACTGTTGTTTTTATCTAGCTAATTTAGACCAGAGTGGCTGAATAATAATTTATCAATTGCATGCGATAACTATTCGTTTCACACACTCGGTGAGATTAAATCGATTAAAATTTAATGAAGGGCAGTGCATAAAATCGTTAGTAAATAAAAAATTGAAATATTCGCACACATCAGTATACGACGTATGCTAATTATCTTATTGTAGATTAACGTTTCTATGTACATAAACAAGTTCATCAATAGCAAGCATACTAGTTGAAAACAAATTCTTTTCTTCATATAGAATTACTGAAGATTATTTATTTTATTTTATCTCCATGTTCTATTCTGTTGTGCGCTCGCCATATAAATTCATCTCGGATAACGTATTTGAGCTGTCCCTTGCCAAATTCCTACTAACCAGCATAAACTATGTTCGTTATTATCCTTTTTCTTAGTATACATAATTCGACCTATGTTTTTTATCTCATTATTTTTCGATGACACATATGTGGTTATTTCCAGAAGATGATTGGCAAGTAGTCTAATTGAGAATTCAATAACGGATCATCGAATTCTTTTTTTTTCCTGCGAGTTGAGAATTAAGAGATACACAATTCATATTCAATTTTCTGGACTAAAAATAATAAATATATTTTAGTCTAGTTTAATAATTCTTGCAAAGATTTATCAATGGCGCCTAAAATGATTTTTTACAGTGCAGAAAAAGTGCAAAAAGGCCACGCAGTAATCCTTACGATTGCTAAAGTAAGCCATGAATGCATTAAATAATACCCATTTTTTATACTTTAAACAAATTTGAATGAATATTGCAAAATATATTTAAGTTGTACTTATCAAACTTTTGCCATTTTTTGTAAGGTCTATTACAAAGAACGTTCTGATATTCAGCTATGCCAATTGGCGAATCGTAAATTAATAGCAATTTATATCTCATTAAAATATTTTTTTTAAATTCAATTAGATTATACCTTAAAAGAATTTAATGAACCAGTTGTGTAGAAAATATGCGAGAAAACTAAAGGTGAGAGTTGCATATCTAATTTTGCTTTCCATATATATGTATTGCGGTTTGATCCTCGCAAGTCATTTTGCCGTTTTATTTTAGAGGAAATGCGTCAGTGTGTGTGACTGACGGTTATTTTTTAATTGATCGTCTACTTGTTTATTTCAAGCTCGCAAAGTTTATTTTTGAACATTGTGACAGGCAGCGGCACAGGAAATGAATGTTTAACTGTAATACCTAGAGCAATAAAGCGAAATATTCAAAATATAAATGATCGTCACTGTATTAAATTTGCGCAGCAGACATTTTCACACAGGTACAATGTGGGATAGACTACTAGAGTTAAAGAAGCAAATCTTATTTTGCTTTCTACATATATGCTCTGGTATGGAAGGTCGAAATGCGCTATAGAGTTCGTCTGACGTGTGTTTGTTATGTTGTCCGACGGCTAGCTAAATAAAATAAAATTCGTGGTTATTTAAATTGTGCAAACTTGATTTAAAGAGTTGCATCAGCTTAAGTTCCAAATATTAGAATTGAAATATTATGAATTTGACTTTAGATATATGCAGTTGATTTTTGTGTGTTTGTTCGCAATTTAACTTTAGACAGTTTAAATTAATATTTTGTAATAAATTTCATATATATGTTGCAAAATATTACAACTGAGCATCTCTGTTACTTTACATTTCGAGAAGAGAATTCATTGAATATTTATTTGCCAGCGAATTTATATTTCCTAAAAATGTACCTTCTCTAGTGTAATAATTTTCCACTTGAATATTTTGAAGCTATGTCATTTAGATTTAGTGATTATTTTGACATATACGCGTATTATTTCCTTGCAATACGTCTGGTAATTTTGCATACCTTATTCATTGACAAGTTGGTAAAAATATTTTGATGCTCCAATGGCTGAAAGTATAGAATAGAATAAAATAGAATATCTTTATTTGGATTCAAAACACACATGTTACATCAAATAACAATGTTGAAAAATGTACAACATAAAAAAATATCACATAACATAAATATGTATAATTAGTCTCATGTAGAAAATTAAATCTCACTAGATGTACTGTACAATATATCAACATCAGAAGGTTAGGCTGTAAAAAGTAATAGATTCATCATCAAAAATAGGAAAAATTAGGAATAAATGGAGTGTAAAATTATGCAAAAATATGAGAACCATGACTACCAACTGATTGCATGTATTGTTGACTAACATGATGATATAATGCACAATATTTCAATTTTAATAATAAAAAAAATTGTAAATCAAAACCTCAAGAAGTTATGTTTCTGATAACAATTTAATTTGTCTTTTATTCAACCATGAGAAACTATTATCAAAATCAAAATTAAAAATACCAGCAGGATTGTAGACTTTTTCTAGTTCAGTATATAAAAATTTAATAGATATCTTAGATGGAGGCGTTTCTTTAAGCCCCTTTGGTATGTTTATATAAGAGCAGACATTTCAATATATTTATGTTAAAAAACGATACTTCTACCATTTAGCGTTAGAAAATTATTAATTTTTCGATTAAGATATCGACAGTTAATAATTTATCGATAAACGTTAACAGGATAAATAATAAAATACGTACGTATAATAAATATGATATTAACTAAAACTGAAATTTCAATTAAGTAATTGGGAAACATTTATGTACATAGATAGCAATAATATACTTAATAAACAACAAATAAGTTGTGACCGATCTTAAATATTTACTAAATAAAGATTTATACTTATCTCAAAGTATCAGTCCTTAAATAACAATTTTACAACGTCACAGCTTATTCGATGAAAAATCTTTATGTGCATCGTTATATTCGCGGAAAAATAAGTAAAATTGAATTTCCTAAAAGAAATATAGAATTTATTTCTCTGATTTTCTATCATCATCATAAATTAAATGCACTAAAGCAGGAATTGATATAATGTCCTATCAAATAAATTTTATGGAACTATTTATTAATAAATTTTAAAATACGTCTTCAAAAGTATTACCCATTTTAACATGCACGGCTTGTAATCTAAATTCTCACATTATTTATTAGTTTTATTCATTTGTTGGCAAACTAAAAATTTTCCCCGTTAAATCCGTCATCATAATTACCAGTATAGTAAATTTGACATCAATGATCATTATGCAATATAAATAAACAAATATTCAAGCCAAGTACGCGAAATTTATATACCACCAAATTGACCTGGGTTCAAGGGTTATTACATCAGAGAAGCACTTTCGTTATGCCACTCAATTGAGCTTAATGTAAAAAGAGTCAAATCGAAAATATGTAATTATGTGCTTCATTGATAAATGTTATTTCATCTATATGAGTGATCTAGATTGTATCAATATCCAGTGGTAAATAAAATCATAAGGCGATCTTATTAAATCGAAACGAATTATTTGATTGGATTTTGAGTTCATTAAGAGGACAAACCTCATCAATTTGAAAAAAATGGCCGTATACTTAATACCTATTTAGGTAATATCAGCAGTTCCGAATAATCTACGGGAGATTCTGATTTACCTCGAATTATTTTATACAATATTAGATATACAGTATTGCTCTTTTAATGCGTAGATATTATTTACGCGTTAGACTGCTTAGTTTTTCAATATAAAATTTATCAAAACGAAAAGAGGTGTTGATGCCAGGTAGTTCTGCCGTGACATATTCGGGATCTGAGCAATATTAAATTGTTACATCACATTATTTTAAATATGATATATCACTAAAAATTTCGTATCATAATATTCAAATAACAACATTAAATAATGCAATTTAGTTATTAAACTTTCAGCTGGGAAATTTAAAATTAATATTTAAAATTCACTTATTTAAGCTATTCAATATTCACATATTTCGCATTATCTAATTTAAAAATTGCCTATTTTGGATATTGTACAGAATTTGGTTTTATCACATAATTGTGCCAAATTTGTCAGTCTATATCTGAACATATTACCATAAAATACTTTGGCTTTATATCTCAAATTTTTAATGACGGCTACTTTGGAATAATGGCATAAGGGTGCATGTTCAAGATTGCAGTGCAAGATTTGTTGCTATTTCACTTAAATTTGAACTTCTAGTCGCATATGACAAGTTTTAGAGATAAGTTAAAGGAATCTATCAGTAAATTGAGGAAAACAAACGTGTATTTGTTGCAAAACCTAAAGTAATTTATAATATTAAAACCGCATACAGATAAGTTTACCGAATAGATGGTAAAATAAATCAAATAAACAAAATCCTAGAAGTTGATAGTAAACGTGAAACATTTGAACGTACTAGGAAAATACATATCTAATGCAATAACAAATACAATTAATGATTCACACATAGTGTCCGCAATCTAAGAAAGTTTTACACATAAATGTGTGAAATAAGTAAAAATCTTAGAGCTCCATTTAACTATACGTTGTTCATTTTCCAATAATAAGCACTCTTGTCTCACTTGTACTACAAGGCATTTAATAATAATAATAATAATAAAATGGAGAGAAAGACTTTTTTATTCCTAGACATAAGCGGCAATTTTGAAAACAACAATAGAATATATATAGAATTATTAAATACAAGTCCAGCTGCACAATTTTCTATTTTCATATAGCAAACAACTTTAAATAAATGCTTTTATGTGTTTTATACCTATGTTGACGTTAAATTTATCATCATTAAAAAATGTGTATTCAATCTATTAAATAAACTAACTTCATTGTGCACTGAGAGATTTTTTAAAGTGACTTATTAGATAGTAAATTATATAAAAATATGAAATATTTTATTTAAATTTATAATGTATTTTATTTTGAACTTTTATAAATTGATTTGTGCTGCATGTTGATATTGGCGCTGACTTCTTTAAATGATTTTATCTTCAACCCGAAATTTTTGTTTTAAATAAAATTTGCGAGCTTGACATCAATACCTGGCTTAATATCTTTAATTAGTCCAAAAGCATATCAAAAAGAATGTCGGTCACAAGTACGAACAGGTTTTAATCTTCCGTGATAACATATATAAGAAAAATTAGACGTGCGCTTCTGACCTCTAATAGGCTCACAAAAATTTTTCTTAACAGTCACAAAATTATATTTCCGTAGCTTACGCTTTATGTATATATAACACAGCAAAACTACCGCCTGTCACATTTCCTGACGCGATTATATCTTCCGTGTTTATGGCCAAATTAAAATGAAAAAAATTGCGATTTATGATCAAATCACAATGAATATTTATGGATAGCAAAAGTAAATAAGCTGCTCGCACCACTAGTAGTCTTTCATCACACGTGACTGGTTAGGCTGGTTAAATACAATAGGATAGGTGTTTATTTTGAACAGGCCAACTTCATCTCAAGATTATATTTCTACTGCCGTGCAATAATTGATTAAAGGTAAACCTTATATATATGCTACGAAAGTTGCAGAATTTTAATTTGTGTGACTCCATAGAAATTGTGCAGCTAAAATTACGAGATAAATACAATGTTTTTGAGACCACAATAACGTATCTAGTTTTGCTTGTATTTGATCCTCGCCAGTAGGTTTGCCATCTTACTCTGCTGATATCAAGGAAGATCGAAACTTAATAGAGACAGTAAGATTAGGTGGCATACCGAGGAAGCCTTATACTATAAAAAATTAATAAAAAAAGAAAGCATATTCGTCGAGTTTAAAAATGACATGTGACGGATTAGGAAACTTAGAAAGAGTACTTTCTGCACAAATGAGTACTTTGACTGTGGTGTTAGGGATAATTAAGTCTCGGTTGGACGATAAACTTAAGAAATACCAAGAGAATTCGCATATATGACCTAAAAAATATTGGTGACGTCAGCACATTAAAGGAAATGAAAATTAATGCAGATTATTCCTACCTTTTTTACAAATTAAAAATAATATTATTTATTAAAATTGAATTATTGCTCGATATCGTATATTTATCAAATTCATTTATTATTGTCCTAGATTTAACAGATAAACATTAACGAATATAAACAATGACCGTTTCAATTAAATATATGTACACAAATAAATGTAGACACTTCCGAAAAAAATATTGCACTGATTGCGAAAAAAAATTTCGAAATTAAACTTATTAATTTTAAACTTATACACGACGGCTGTCGGTAATGTATCACAAGAACACAAAATCCGTCCAAACACCCAATTTTAGTAGTATATTTTATTGTGTATCAAAAGTTGGACTACATTAACGATGTAAAGCCTTGAGTTTGGAGTAAAAATCAATAGCATTAATGATCAAATTTTAAGTATATATATATGTATATATATATATATATATATATATATATATATATATATATATATATATATATATATATATATATATATATGTCTTTGTTATCATGACCAGAAATGCACAATACAAAATAAAAAAGAAATTCTAAAGGAACCGTCTCTATTCACACAAAATCATTGATTTGTCACAAAATAAATTCAGAATATCTGCATATATTTACCCCAGGATGTAATCATACATAAAACAAACTGCAGAAATTTCAATTAAAAAATTTTGAAACGCCAGCTTAATGTTCCAGTTTATAAAGAATTCCAAATTGTAGTGGACATATTGTAGTCTCAATGGTTTAATATATATAGATATACTGGAAACCAAAAATGTAAAAAAACACGGTAACAAAAATAGCGAAACGACACATCTTATCTCTAAGTGCTCCTATAAACAAATCTACATAATTAGAAGCTTAATCAAGACTACTTGGAGTTTCTATTAAAAGATCTCCAGGCAACCTTAATGGTTTTCCATAAACCAGTTCTGCGATTGAAGTAACTAATTGTGCCCTATATCTGTTGCGCATTGCGAGTAATACTATAGAAAGATCATGTATCCAACTTGTTCCACAGCATTAAGTTCACGTTGCAGCCTTTCTACAATCCCATTTGCTCGTGGGTTATACGCGCTAGTATGCAAAATAGTTGTTCCCATGGTGTTGAGAGGTCTTTCAAAAAGCTCGGACATAAATTGCCTACCGCGATCACTAATGACCTTTTCCGGAACACCATAACGCGATATTTAATTATGTAGAAACGCGAACAAGACTTCTTGCGCTGACATGTCTTTTAAAATCGCCACTTCGAATTGACGACTAAACCTATCTACCATAGTTAGCAAATATTTGTTACCATTAACCTCGGACATTTCGACAATATCTATATGTAAGTGTCTGGATCGTCCAATTGGTATCCCAATATTCTTTATCTCGGTTCTGGTATGTCTACACACCTTACACGTTTGACTCTTGGCACAGGCTCTTACCCATACCTGTATGTCTTTAGACGTGTGCGGCCATACGTATCTGTCGTTAATTAATCAAAATTTGGCTTTAATCGATGGATATCCCATGTCGTGTAACACTTGGATAATTTTCGCCCGTAACTCCAACGGCACATATGGTCATAGTTGACTTCTAGACGTTTCGCATAACAACCACTTGCCAACTATGAGCTTACGAACATATTCTGGCCTTTTGGACAAAACTAACGTAAAATGATCCAATCAATGCCTTTCCTCGAATAGTCTAACTAAATCATGCATACAATTATCTAAACTCTTCAACGGACCTTGAAATATCAGCTCGACATCGGCTTCATTCAGTCGGCTATCACATTCTCCTTACCAAAAATATGAGACACAGTGAAATCGAACTCTGATAACTGGGTTGTTTGAGAATTTACTCTACGAGAGTAATTAATCCTCGCTGTTTTACCAAATATACTGATCAACGGCTTATGATCGGTCAATAACTTAAATTTATGACCATCTAAGAAATGCTGAAAGTGTAGTACTGTGGCATACACTGCTAGAAGCTCTTTATCAAACGTGTCATAACGATTTTCTCGATCATTAAGCTTACGGCTATAAAACCCAATCGGTCTTATTATGTCCTGATCTCTTTAGCGTAACAATGCCCTATTGCAGCATCTGAGGCATTTGTGATTAGTTTGAAAGTTTCTCCCAATCTAGAGGTGCTAATGTGGTTATGTCACTTAGCATTTACTTGGTCTTTTGGAATTTTTCTGGATCTTCTAGACTGAAGTTTATAGGCCATGACTTCTTGATCGTGCTCTTTTCACGAGTAAGATGACGTGTCAACGATCCTGGAATTCCGGCTAGATCTTGAATGAATCGACACTAATACCTGATCATACCCAAGAACCTTCGCAGCTGGCGCACGGTTTGGGGCTCCGTTACGTCATTAAAAGCTTGGATCTTATCTTCAAAAAGTTTAATTCCGTCTTTGAACAATATATGACCAAGGTATTTAACTGAAGACCGTCCTATGTTACTCTTATTAGGTTTGAGCACTAATCCATATTATTCCAGCCTGGTCAAAACCGTTTCCAAATGCATACGATGTTCATTTCTTGAGCGCCTAAAAATTATTATGCCGTCTATATAAACCCTCGCAAATGGACAATTGTGAAGGATTTCTTCAGCCAAACGCTGGAATATCGGACTGAAATTTTTCAAACCAAAAGGCATTCGAAGAAATTCATGCGATTCCCTCCTGGAAATCTGACTGCGGTGAGTGGTATCGAACTTTACTCCATGAGTATCCGATAGTAAGCTTTCTGGAGATCTAAAGTTGAATAAACCTCACATCCCATTATATCTTGGAGTAAAGTACTCTGGTTTGGGAGAAGATAAAAATCACTCTTTGTCACTGAGTTTAATAGACGATAATTTCCACAAACCCTCCATTAACCCAGTTCAGGTTTAGAAACTACCTCTATTGGATAAGCAAAATTGAAATTTGACATTTTACAAATCAACTCTTCGCGCAATTGGTGAAATTCTGACAAAGAAACATGTTGCTTGTGTTTTGCCAAATGTTGAGCCTTTGGTGAACAAAGCAATGGAGCCCCCAATTCTATTTGGTGTTTAACTCCTGTCTTAAATCCTATCTTTTTGGCACTGAAAGGCTGAAACACTGCTAGGTGCTTTTCAATGATATTGGCAAAGTCATGTGCGACTGTTGGACGGGGTAAAAGAAATATTTTAACTGCCGACGTGCTAGACTCAGAATGTGTTGAAATCCCTACGCCTTCTGCGATAGTCCTAGCTTTGGGGTCTAATGTCAGTTTGAAATGTGTCAAGAAATCCATGCCAATGATATGGTCCTTGACATCGGCTACAAGAAAATGCCATCTAAAGGAAGACTTCTGACCTAACTTCATCGACATTTCCTTCATCCTTTTGAAACCTATCGGACTACCGTTAGCGTCCCATAGTTGATAATAATATGTGGAGCAATCTGCTTCAACGACGTCTGACCTCACTATGCTGACCTCAGCACCAGTATCGATAAGAAATTCTAATCCATATAATTCATCTATAATAATGAATATGTTGCTGGATAATCCGGCAATGTTTTCCAGATCTACGCTTATAAAGAATCGGACTCTCTTGCCCTCTGTATCGGTGCTAACTGGTCCTGTCGCATTTTTATCCTTTGCCTTAAGTAGGCCTTTTAAAGGAAAATCAGGAAGACTTTGCAATGGAACCCCCCATACGGCTTCTAGTAGCGGGGGTTTTATCCTTTTCCCGGTGATGGATTTCTCCATACCGGTTTAGTGCTTCCTTTTCATGTGGGTCCACCTAATCGCGGTTATATAAAATTACCACCTTGGCTCTGTGCACTTCGTCCGTATTCGCAATGTGCCTTACACCATCCGCGTGGTCCTTTGAAGCGTTGACGCGAATGACTCCCTCGATGTCCAGTATATCTATCCTGACTCTGAATTTGTGAAATGTCTCGACTTATACTAGCAACTTCTCTACATAATTAACGCAAGATTTCTTGTGTAGTCAGGTTGGTTTCGGCATCTGCCCTGACTGGCTGGACCATGACTGTATCTGCTGTTACAGCATGTACTTGTGGTTTCTGCTGTTTATACACACCGTCTAGCCCTCTGAGTTTTGTTGGCCAATCAATCTTCATAGTTTCAAATACTTCCAATCTGGTTCTAAGCCTAGATGTTAGCTCATCTGTAAAAATAGAATTTACCACATCTCTGGATATATTCAACCTGGACGCTTTTGTCCAAAGGCCTTCATGAAACTCTGACGGTAGTTGACGCCCCATTTTTTCTAAGCGTAATATTTCGCACATTTGTGCCGATATTCCAGGCTGATATCTCTATTGTATTTCAGCCATTAATAAATCAAATGCATTTGACGGTTTTTCTTCCACAGTTCTGTCTCTGAAAATTTTCAAAGCATTTCGGATATTTTCAGGCAATGCCATCCAGCTGCACCAAATTTCTCCATAGGGTTTTCGATATCATAAGCGCTAAATATCATTTGGGCCTCTCCGACCCAACTTGAATGTTTTTCAGATTTTTACTGCTGTAGACTTAATATTCCTGGACTGTCGCGATGTCCAAATTTTCTAGAGGCTCCTAACCTATTTGTGTCTGAGTATCCCATAGATGCCAGATACTGTTCAGTCCTATAATTAGCAGTAGAATCTGGTAAGCTTGTATTTTCATTCACATCTGCTAAATTCATACCTGCCATTTCTTGCGGTAACTTGATAGTGTCCTCAAATTTAAGATAGGCTTCTTTATCGATCGTATTTAATTATTAAATTGACACTTAATGTTAGGCAAATCGGAGATGTGAAACCTTTCACGTTACAAAACACCTAAACAAATGATCTGGAAAGAAATAGACGCGAAAAACAGAATTATTAAATTACCTGTTCCAGAACGTCCCCAAATGCGTGCATCAATAAAAAATAGAAGACAGTGTTAGCAGGCGTATATTGTAGAAATCGATCAAATTTTAAATGAAGAAAAATGAAACAATTGCAGCAGGCCGAGGAAGATACAACCAATCGAGGACAGTAATGCTCGAAAACTGAAAATGGCGCACAATTCAAAGTCAAGTATTTAAAAAAAGAAAGTTCTGGAAAATAAATAAATAAATTCTTTTTAAATAAAATTCGTTTCAATCAGCCAATGTGGTTTAAATTTATCAGCTAATGTCACTTTCATTTTGGCGAAGGAATTATCTCCCCCACAGTATGTTGATAAATTGTCAAAATATATATTTTTGATTTTTTTATTCATGTCAATAATTTTGTAGACAAATTGGTATTTATTAGCAAATAAATTTCAAGAAGTCAATTCATCATCCGTTATAATGCAAACCCTATTATGCTCAAGAAATTTAAAAACTCTTCGTAATCAATAATTAGTTCCATTTAAATCCGATACTGATTCGATCTCAATGAAAACCCCAATTTATTGTCTGCCTGTGTAAACCTTTGTTTCTATGGTTGACTTACTTTGCCCACTTAATATGGCAGACAAAAATGTTGGTGTATCTTGTTATTGCACACTTGAGTTTTATTATGTACAATGAGGTATTTTGATATGATCAAACATTGATGCGCATTTATATTGTTATTTGCAGCTTATTTTTCAAAATTTCTCTAGACAAAACTTAATGGTTCGTTGTAGGGTACTACATTTAATAAGATATTAAAATTAAATTAAAACGTCGTCTATATCTATGCTAATTTAATCTTTGGACTACAATACTGCCCGTGTACTTTGTAGTAGTTTGAAATAAATGTTACGCCTTTCAGCGAGAAAATGTTAATTTAATTATATAAACACAAAGATATTCCAAAAACTGTAGGTACAAATATAAATACTGTGATTTAAGATTAATTCACTAATTGTCTAGTTTAAATCATTTTACGTTTACTATTTATGGCAACCTAGCCTATTATTTTACTTGCATTTTTACTGTTAAATTGTATAATGATATTATATATATATATATATATATATATATATATATATATATATATATATATATAGACAAAATATTTGTTTATGTCTCTCTCTATAATCAAGCAACGCTGCAGAAAATATTTGCCAGATATGAAACACATAATTTTTCTGAATAGCATTATCGACATATTTAGTTTTTTTCGTCATTTAAGGATTTGCGGAGGCCCGACAAAATTGCTTTCAGCAAAAATGCAATTTGCCACACACTCCAATTACAATCCGTAATGAAAAAAACATGATTGCACAGCCGCAATTATTTTTTTAATTTAATTATGATTAATTCGCTTATAGAAATGAAATTTAAATGTTCGCGACCATTTAATAAGCGAAATTGATAGTATAAATATTTTACATCTGTAATAGTTGTCATGCAATTTATATTACTTAAAGATGAGAAGTGTCAAATTTGCTTTACTGACAATACTGGTAGTCAGTTTAACTGGAAACAGTCCTGCTTTTCATATACATGGACCAAATTTTTGTAACATGGGTGAATTTGGATAATAACCCATGCAAATAATAATGCTAGTTGAGATTTGAATATTTTTAATTCATGTATAAAACGATTATAAATAAATCAATCATAAAATATTTTAGAAGCTTTAAATCCTATTTAATTATCTTTTCAAAGCATAACCTGCAAATTTTTTCCCTATTTTGTTTAAAGGATTTTGGAATCACTAAATTCATTGGTAATAGAAAATAACATAAAACGCGTGAAGGTTTATTTTTGCGAGATCTTCCGTGATATATATATATAGCTGTTAGATTTGAAGTGGCGATATGATCTTGTATTTGGGCCCTTTTGCTGGTAGGCGAAGGTAAATAATATTGTTGTTAATAATTTTTTGAAAATTTAAAAATGTTTGTTAATTACGTAACTTTTATTGAAGAGTTTTTATGAGTCATAGACATGTTTCCAAATATCGAACAATTTAATGAAAAGGCATATTGAGGTTGCTTATACTAAATGAATTGCTTGACTCACCATACATTTTCATTTCTTCCAAATTTGAATTATTGAAATTCAATGGAAAAGCCTCTTTTTTCTTATTAGTTTTACTATTAAAATCCTTAAAGTTCTTCGACAAAAGTTTGAAATTATAGGCAAACTAACAAGATATCCCTGAGATTTTGAGCACCATGATGCATTTTGCAATTTATTTGTGTCAAAGCCTCACATTGGGACATGTTAATTTTTTCAAGAAATAAATAGTGTTCCTTTACATTTCTCAGGTCGATCTTTTCTACATAATATATCTTATATTGTTGAGCAAGTTACGTATTTACATCTCAAATGAGATTACTTTTGACCTGGAAACACATTTATGTTCACTTTCCTCAATTTTGTCATAGATTATACGTTTTTTATCTTTACAATAGTCATATGCGGCTGCTATTTCAACTTTAATGAAATTGCAAAAATTTGCATGGAAGACTTTTATGTACATCCCTAGTGCTTATTTCTTGGTGGGTCGATATTAGTACGTAAATATATAAACCCAAGATTTTTTAAAGAAATATATTACGATCAATATAAATCTTTATAGACCAAATATTTTACATTGGTAGCACAGTGATATATTTCTTAATTAACTCTTAATAACGTTTTCTTACGGGCACCAATGATATTTCTAACATGAAATGAAAATTTAGAAACAAACTAGTTTAATAAAAATTTACATTTTAATGAAAAGACATATTTATTCTGCATATCGAAATATGTCTGGTATTATTGAGTATGTGACCGGTTCTTTAAAATATTAATTGTCGATATGTTAATTGAATCATTGTTACTATTCTTTCGTTAAAGGTAACCTTGCCTGCATTTATAAAAATAAACTTGTATATGTTCACTCGCCAAAATCATATATAATCTTATGCAACAATAATATATTAATACTCATTTTCAATGCTTAAGCAATGCAAAATTAGTGGAGGAATCAAAGTGCAATCGTGTATAGCAGTTCACTGCAAAAACTATTAATACGCACACATTAGAATATCATTGCTAGATATAAATGAATGTCTCAAATAACACAAGTAGAATAAAATTGCAAGACAAAATTACATTTGCAGTAATTATAATTTATCTGGAAAATAAATGTACATGGATTTGTTTCATCGACATGTAACGCAAAAAAGTTGGTCATTTCTAATATGTTACGCCATTTGGTATTAAAAACACTAAAATAAATTTTTTAAACTGTTATTTAAAAGTCAATATCAGAGAAAATATTAAATTATATACACTTATACCTGAAATTATCATAGTTTTATTTAGTTAATTAAGATAACTTTTTCTCGCAAAAATGGAAATTTTTATAATAAAGAACTTCCACCGAAAACAGCACAAAGTGAATACAAAATTAAACCTGTTTAGACGTAGTCTGTGTGATATTTCTTAATGTCAACTGACTCGAACTGAATTTTCTGCGTTTTAAAACAATTACGCA
This sequence comes from Eudiplozoon nipponicum, assembly GCA_029291075.1. Lineage (NCBI taxonomy): Eukaryota > Metazoa > Platyhelminthes > Monogenea > Mazocraeidea > Diplozoidae > Eudiplozoon > Eudiplozoon nipponicum. Next base: position 46,403 of record JAQBSW010000746.1, on the reverse strand, counting down.
AACTTCAATTAGTCACCAAACTTATATTATTCAACAAAAAACTGGTAGAGAATCAATCTGCAATGCATAAATATGGAATGCAAATTTAGATATATACCTCTCAGTTCTAGGAGTCTTGCAAAATCTTATTAAAAGGAAATTTTAGCTGTGGAATATGTATACAATGCTTGCGAACGAACTAGATTTTGGAACCATATTTCTAATTTTTCTAACAATATAAATGAATTGTGTTTTCATTCTCGTCCTATGCTGATACATAGATAAACACTAGAACGTGTGATTTATGTTAGTTTTGCTATGATCCCATTTAAATAATTTTTGCCCCACACGCCCAATCAATAATTGTTTATTTATGATAACTATATATATGCAGCGATATCTACAAAAAATGCTGTTTGTGATTACATACATATTGTGCAGCCACAAATTCAAGTCAAATAGCTTGTTTACATGTGTAGTAGCTGTGACAGCCGCATATTCATTTTGCTATCTATATATAAACATGCGGGTTGATGTTCAATATCTGCTTGTCTTCGTTCTCGGATGATGATGATTATGGAAGGTTAAAACACGTAAGAAAGTGTGCCATGAGGTTATTTTTTTTGTTTTTTTCGGGGTCTGGTTAACTGTCTACTTCAAGATCGGAAATTTGATTAATAGAGTTGTTACAACCACTCGTGTTATCAATGGTCGCTCAATCGGCTGTAGATATGGGACTTTAATACATAACAAAATATATGGTATATAAGACGAAAATTCGTATTGTTAATATAACGTCACAATATAATCAGTTTTATAATATAGATTGACAAGAAATGTATAACATTTATGGATAAATATTTGGAAGAATCAAATATCAGACTATTCTATCTCATATTTCTTTCAAATGTTGATAAAATTTAAGCAACTGCAATTTAAATATATCATGCAAAATTAATTCAAATCTATTCACGTTTTAAAATTTATTTTCTATATTTTACACAGAGCCTTTTGTTGCACTCGTTAGTATGATGTGAGATCGTAATGCATTTTGTATTTTAATAAAAATTCTCTTTAGGCTTAATAAATGTTAGTATGACTTTTATCTTAAATATTTCAGTCTAACTATTAAAATATATTTCATCTCCCATGATATAACAAATAAGGCGGTTCATTATTCGAATAAATTTAACTTAAGAATAATTCGTAAGAATCGTGTATTAAACTATATTTTCCTATGCATCTAATAAACAATTCATCGTGCTGGAATATTCCTATCGGAAATATATTAAATAGGTCCGGTTATGGCCCTGTAGATAAAAAGGATTCTAAAGCTGTTAGGAAATAAAGGCTATTCCTATTTGTATATTACATAAATACGAGATCTTTACAAAGCTCGCCAAAACAGCCATCTGAATGTATATTAGGCTGCGGGCCAACATTTTTGGAAATAACCGCATTTGTGTCATTTGAAACTAATGAGAAATAAGAAAACGAATGTTACAATCGGTATCATCAGAAAAAGGATAATATCAAACATCTTATGTGCTGAATAATGGACTGCTCGTCATTATTTTTTTAAAGTTTTAACGTCAATGAATATGGAAATAGTTATACTTGTTAAATTAAACCCTGATGTATCCTGAACATTTGGATCAACTAGTCCCCAAATGAAGCTTTATTGAAAAAGTTGTTCGCAAATAAATTTAACATTACTCAATGCATATCAATATAATGGATTTATTAGAGTTGATATTATATGTTGATATATCATATTTGGAGCATATATAACCCTTTTAATATTGTTATAATTCCTGGTGATATTTTTAGCGAAATAAATTTGTACAAAGTGACACATTTTACCTTTTAATCCTGTTGCGCTAAAGCACAAGTAGATTGTCAGATAATTACACGACATAAAATGGTATTAACGGAGCAAATGGCATGACTATTCCAATTAATTCAGCCAATAAATTAATTAAATAAAATTTATAATTGAATAGGAATTAAGGCGCTAAATAATTATTTTGGTTAACAAATAGGTCAAATTTCGAAAGAAGTTTTACAATATGAATTCAAAATCGGGTGACGGCCCTTATTCCACGTAATTTGTCCACCAAGGATTAAATTGTTAAAAATGAAAGCTTTGACATTAAGGTGTTCGTTGAGGAGAGGCACACAGTATAGAATGGTTATATTTAAGTAAATTTCGAGAAATATCCGTTTCTGACGTATACACTTATATTTTTTTCACTATAGCAAATTATAACTGATATAACGTGATATAATACTTAACAACCAAGGATTGCGGTTTGATAATAAAACTGAAATCAAAACAATACAGCCCAATTATATGGGTAATATCGACAAAATAATGTTTGGTTCTAAGTACTAATATAACGACAAAAAGGCGAAAAATTTAACACTTGCGAGCACCAGTATTATAGAAATTCCCATTTTAGTAGTATAATCAATTAGATGTTGTCTAATACATGTTTCCATTTAAAAATGTAAGATGGAAACAAACGTTCGACAAAATTCTGAAATAGTAGTAAACCGTATATTACAAAAGCACGACTACAAACGTTATTATACATTGAAAGACAGCAGACTTTTAAATAAATCTGATTATTTTTGATTTAAAAATCAATAATAAAACTTGAAAAATTGTATTAAGGTTAATCAGATCACCATTAGACAAAGGCGCCAGATAAAATAAATATAATATTCGTATTTCAACCAGTATTGATAATAATTATAATACCATTTCAATGTGCAAAAATGAAGATATAATTTACGAACTACCTGTACATTCAATTTAACTTAGTATGTGCTGTTCCGCACACATCGCAGAAGATAATAAAGGAAACATTCTGATACACATAAGCTAGGAATTTTAAAGAAGATAAAACATTTGTCTTTACCAGCGATGAAACAAAAACAGCTGTTATTATCGAACAATTACTTTGTTTTAACTTTCGTATACAGGCTCACCAGTTATTCAGTTATTCAAATGGAAATAAATTGGAAATAGTTTCCCATACGTGTGCCAAAGCAAAATATACCTTATCGGTTAAATGAAACCGTTTCTTTTACATATTTTGTCTCTTGCATTTCGAAATGAAGTACAGTTTATTAATAAATTGAAAAACTAAACATAAAAGGTCACTGCTACATCTTCCTTCAGTTGCTCTATTTTGGATTATATCTTGTAAATCATAATTACCTAATACACGGGAAATAGTGTTCTATCCACAATAAAGTTTTTTAGGGTATATATTTTGATGGCACTAATTCATCTTTTATTTGGAAATGTGTTTTGTAATTCGAGTCATAATAAAATTCATAATTTCCTTTCCATGTGCAAAAATATTATCTGACATAATAATGGTTTCGTTCTGATATTCATCGAAATTTTCTATAAATGGTCATCCTTTTACATGTAAATTTAAAGTTTAAGTATAATGGAGAAATGTAAACATGGTGAGAGTGGAAAAAAATCAACTCATCAATCAATTTATTGCATCACATTCGGTTCAACACAAGAGCCTTAAAATGCTTAATCTGCTGGCAAATCTGGCCGCAATTTCTTAATCAATGCAGCTTCATATATGATTTAAAATATTTTGATAATGCATTTCTTATTTATACTAAATGTTACGTCTTGAGAGTGTACGTGCGAGTTTTTAACGATGTTTTGCCCAATTGCAGACACGTATTCGCCATTTTATTTAAAACAAACGTTTAAATTTAAATTTTCCCTCTTTCAAGTACTAAATAGTCTGGTCGCTCAGCCCACTTTAGTTAATGAACAACTTGTGAACGTATATTGATAAACAATATAAAATGTCGAAATTAACGGTTCTTTTTCTCTGATCAGTGGTAAAGACAATTGTGTTAACTAAAATAACACTCTTAGTTTAGCTACATTTAATGTGCGAGTCAATGTCGATTTTTTGCTATTCAGAAAACTGGATCTCCCTTAAATAAAATGTTCAGGTAGAATGCGTCCTATTGCGGTCCAAAATACATATGTTTCTCCTGAAATTTATTTTAAATAATTGATTAGATTGTGTAGAATAATTATTACGCATTAATCCACTAATGCTTTATTAAATTCGTTGTCTTTTAAAATTTCACAAACCAACTTGTCAATAATTTCTATTGAAAAGCATCAAAACTGCTGTAATGCAAATGTTGTTCAGATGTCGTTGGTTTATGGTAAATTGTTCCATTGAAATTTCCATCATTATCTTTCTATTTGAGTTCATCTACGAAATGCTAAAAATTATATTTTTCGTGTTCTGACGTAAATATGATATTCTTATGCGCATTCTTCAATTTTTTTATCTAAATTTTGCGATTAAGACCAATTATAAAAAAAGGAAAATATCATAAACGTATCGCATATATTGAGTACATATACTTATTTCACGTAATAATGATGAGTTCTCTTGATGTCACAGAAAAATCTCAGCCCATACTGGATATATCAGCCACCCATTGTCACACCATCAGTTTTTTTATGGATGAGTCCAATTAAACGTAACTGAATGTCGTTCGTGCATAATGAGGTACGCTTGCTTAAATGTGTGACTGGCACCATAGATGGTAATATTGAATACAATAGGATATCTTTTTTCGCATGTAAGCCACACATATTCCATCAAATAAATAATAATATTTGGAAATGTGTAATATAAAAAAGATATCACATCACATAAATATGTGCAATTAGTGTCATATGGATAAGTATATCTTTCTAATTATAATGCACAACATTCCGAAATCTGAAAATTAGGCTGCACTAATTATTATGATATAGGAAAAAGAACCGTCTTATTAATTAGTCGCACTTTTACAATGATCGATTATATAAATAGCTATACATTTATCATCGATATAGGAAAAACTAAGGTATAATTTGAGTATAACATTAGGAAAAATGATAGTCATGACTAGGAATTGGACATATGTAATTTTTACAAACATGATGATATACCACATAACAATTCAATTTTAATAAAAAAGAACGTGAAAATAAATCTAAAGAAGGAACGTTTCTGATCACATTTATCCTTTTCTTTTATTCAGCCAAGAGAAAGTATTATATTAATTAAAATTAAAATGATCAGCAGGATGGTAGCTTTTTTTAGTGCAGAACATAAGATGTAAGAGAAATCTTATATGGAGGCATTTCTCTAAACCCCTTTGGCAATGGATTGTGAATTTTGCAATTTTTGAAAAAGATAATAACTTCCGTTCAACAATCCCTACCAAAGGAGGAGAGATCGTAAGATAACCATATCTAGTTCTATATGCATGAAACTTTCTTATTGTATACATATAGGCACCAATCAACTAGTTCAAATGGAAACGTTTTATGCATAAGCACACCTGCCGAAACCATAAAGTTTGCAGTGAAACAAATTAAAGTCAACTGGCTTATATAGTGCAAGAGACAGGCTAACTTGCTTTACAAATTTTATTTGAACATTTTATATCTTGTTTGATCTCTTTTTTAATAGAATCTAAGTAGCGGCAGCATATTCTAGTACGGATCGGATCCAAATTATATTCGTGTTTAATTATATATCATTCGATAATATATTTCTATTAATTAGCGTCGATCTGTTCTTAGCACAGCTTACTATCTTTTCAAAATGTCTCTCGCTAGAAACTGTACATTGAATATTTATGCCTAAATCCTTCATATGTGGCTAAAGTTTAATCTCAGAACATCATTAATAAGAGCATCATTAAAAATGAACAATAAAATTCAGTTCTTATACCTATTTTAAATGCTGTGGTCATTCTACTGTTAATTTTAGTACCTAGAAATATCCAATACCTACTTAGATCAAAAAAATATAATGTCATCTTATTTTTAAAAAGATTGTTTTTAAATCAACAGAAAATTTGCACACTCGACAGTTAAGGATCTTAGTTTCCAAATGTGCTAAAACTATTTTCAATTAACTTGGCCCAAAACTTTACCCTTTTGAAATTCGACTTTTTAGTTTTTTGATTTTGATTTCAAATCATTTACTTGAAAACTAATTCTTCGATTATATAAATAGAATCTGAGTAATCTAAAAATAAGTGAATCGATATTCAATAAATTATTCGCCTTCAAAATAGCATCAAAATATATAGTGTCAACGGCTTTTTAGATAAATACAATTAAAGTGTCTAAGATTTTCTCGTGCTTCCACATGGAAAGCATATTAGTAATGGTCGATCTACCTTTCATAAAGCCATGTTGACTTGTATCTAAATTAACCGGCAGCATAAATTCTAAATGATCTAGTATCAGTCGTTTTATTATCTTAAAAATGAAGGGTTAATTGACATTAGTCAATAAACATTGGCGCACGTTGTCTTGCTTACTTTTGGTAACGCTTTAGCTTCTGTCGTTCGAATATCGATTGGTAATGCCCCATCCTTCAAAATTCTATTTATTAAATTGCAAAGCGTATTAATAAATTTAAAGTTATTTAAATAGGTTATCAAACGATATACCAAGTTTATATATTTTTTGTTTTTATATTTAACATTAATTTTATGTAGCTAGATTCATGAAATTGCATAATATGGTTTTTTCTACCGACTGCACTACAATATCATAGATTGGGCCAATTGGAACATTTGTAAAAATAGACGTAACAACTAAAGACACCATCATCTTGTTCCTAACATTTATATCTAGAATTCTTTTTACAGCCAGAAAAGAATCAGCTACCAAATAATTTCCAAAAAGCTTGCGCAATGTTTCCAGTATATGAACTTGCAAATTAACCAAAGCATGAAATTGACCATTGATATTATTTGTAATTATGACCAAAAAGAATACCGTTTACTTACTCATCCCATTTAGAATAGAATAAAATATAATATCTTTATTTGGATTCAAACCACACATGTTCCATCAAATAATAAAATTAGAAAATGTACAATATAAAAAGATGCCACATCACATAAATATGTCCGTAATTTTCGAATAGATAAGTAAATCTCAATAATTTTTATAAATGACTTCTTTACATCTGAAAATTCAGCTGTATCAATTCATATACCATATCAATTTTAGTACAATTATTAAGGTAAAGGCAATAACTGTCCGTTTTAAATAATCGCATATATAAAACAAATTATTATATAAATAATTAAAAATATATCTTCGATTACACAGACATTATTTTATGAAAATATAAGGTATAATGTGAATCTATTATTATGTATAAATGAGAACCATAACATGCAAACATTTCATTGCAATGTTGACTAATATGATTATATAATACATGACAGTAATATATTTCAAATGAATGAAATAAAAATTTCAGGACGATATTTTGCTGCTAACTGGTATCCTTGACTTTTATCACAATTTTTATTATCATTAGCATAATTAAAAAGGACAATATGTTTGTATATTTTCTGTCGTTTTTTAAATAAAAAATTAAAAGGTATCTTCGATGAAGTGGTTTTCTTAAGCCCCTTTGGCAATTGATTTTAAATTTTGTATATTTCCGAAGAAGAGAGCAACTTTCCAGAAATATTTTCTACCAAAGGGGGAGAGACTGCCAAATATACAGATCTAGTTAAAAATGAATCATTTTTCTTTTCTGATTCATTAAGGCACGGTTATCTGCTAGCGAATTTTTAGTAGAGGATTTAGGGCTAACAAATTTTAGCACATTTTGTTGTTCTACTTCTAACTTATTTGAAGAACACTTTTTCTTTTCATTCCAAGTAGTGCCAAATTAATTAACATACATTTAAAATTTTACATCATTAGTTAAGATAATTTTTTTATTAGTATCGAAAGTTTTTTGCCGCAGCTAACTACTTTTTGAATAATTTTCCCAAAATAAGCTGAAAATCGAACAGTTATCCTTAATTTCTTGCTGAAGTTTGATTTCATAAACAAAATAAATTACAGCATCAAGAAAATAAATATAATTAAGTTCGGTCCTATAACTTTTTTAACACTTTCGTCTTTTTACTCTTTACTCTCAGTCCTTACTTTATGATATGCACTTTCACGTCTTACAAATCTGGTCTTACGTTCTTTAAGCTAAAATTTAAATCGCTTGCAGGGAACATTAAAATGAATGTAATAAACTGAATGGAAATCTTAAGATTATTTGAATAAGGTATTTACGCAGTGGATTATATATATATATATATATATATATATATATATATATATATATATATATATATATATATATATATATATATTTCCATGCATTACATAAAATTTTCATCTCTGCAATTGGCATCTCATGCAAACTAAAAGATATTACTTTTCTGACATTTTTTGAGTTTGTTGCCTGATTTAACATGTTTAATGTTAAAAAGCAAGATTGTAGTGGTCATGAGCGTGTTCATACATGTGCCCAAACTCAAGAGGAAGGCAGCTTACTTCCTGAGTTATAATCTACTCTAACTCAACTTAATACGAACGAAAGATGCAGAGTTACGTTTAGTGGAAGACTTCATAAACAGCTTGATGGTTTGGCAGTGATAAAAATTCAGGCCGCACGGTTATCCTGTAAATGTCCGTATTTTTTTTAGAAGGTTCTGCTCATTATAGATAAATTTATTTATTACATATCTCAGGCCTTTATGAATTCATTTGTTGTGGTGCTAGCCGTCTAGAAATATGGACACAGAATTATTCGCAGTTTAAGCGGGCGGCGGTAACAATGATTTAAATCAAGAATGCGAATATGAAGTAAACACCAATCCAATTGTATTTTATCAGTCATCAAACAACACAGCCAAACTACCGCCAATTGCACGTACTGACGCGTTTTGGCCTTCCATGATGATCATAACACTACGACGTCAGACTGACTAACAAGAATCAAACCGAATTGCTGTACATGGAACACAAAATAAGATATTCGTATCTAACCTCTAGTTATCTTGCATACTTTGTACGTCACTGGAAATGCCGGCTGCACAAATTCTATGCAGTCATGAACATGATTTATATCGCGGATAGTGCTAACAAAATTTTAAATAATTTTGCGTGCTTGAAGTAAAATCTAGTAAAATTTTATTTATGCAGTCGTCGACAACATAACAAAACAACCGCCAATCGCACGCACTGAGGCGTTTTGAACTTCCATGATTATCTTTGGAGAACAACGACAATCTGACTATCAGGGTCAAATAGCATTTTGTATATGTGGCAAGCAAAATTAAATACAGCGCGTGATTTAAATAATTGTCACCACCACCAGCGCAATCAATTATTTTTTAATTATGTTATATTCTATTATATATATATATATATATATATATATATATATATATATATATATATATATATATATACAAGCTACAAATTTTAATGCTCGTGACTGCATAGAATGTATACAAGGCAACTAGAGGTTAGAGTTGCGTGTATAAATTTGCTTTCCAAATATATGCAATGTCGATTGATCCCCGTAACCAGTTTAACGTCATAATCTGGTGATGGATATTGAAGGACGAAACGCTTCATTTCGGGCTACTGGCGGTAGTTTTGCTGTGTTGATCGACGACTGGTTACATAGAGTTAGATTGGTGTTTATTTCATGCACATAAACTTGATTTAAAGAATTGTTACCTCCTCTCGAGCAATCGATTTTAGTTAAATTTTTTGCCTATATATTTAGTTGTGGGGTATGTTGCAATCCGTTTATTTTCGTGATTGCATAGAAATTGTGCATCCGAAATATCCAGCGAGCAAACTTGTTTTAAAGAAGTACATATATTTTTCACTATAAACTAAGAATTGTATAGTGCTGAACAAGCAAATTCATTTAGTGGCCAGGCTCGAACATGGGCACGTATTCTCTGGAATCTGGTACTCTAACCAGAGAGACACAATGCCAGATTTTCGTTTTTGTATTTATTTAAGTAATAGTGATAAAGGCCAAATGACCTACAAAATATGAGGAAAATAACTAGTTATCAAAAAGTACATTTGCATTTTCGCAGATAGTACATAACACTTACATATTTAGTGTCTACTTTCTTTGATTAATAAATGCATTGAGTTCTCTTCACTTGATGAGCATATATTTCCAATTTCAATGTAAAATTTTGAAATATGAGGACGACATTTTTTATAAAAAAATTATTTTGAGGTACTAATTTAGTGCATTTTTTATACCTTTTTAATTGTCACAAAAGTTTGCTTTGGATATTTTGTGAGCTTTACAAATAATTTAGTTCTGTAGTAACAGTTTTCATGTATAGTTTTAATTGATATGCAAATCGAACAATGCAGCTGAACCATAATACGGGCTTATTTATCAAATGAAATATCTGCAATTGATATATTTATTTCAAAATTTAATAATATATTTGTTTTAATTACATTTAAGGATTCAAAATGTAAGTTTAACATTAAAATTCATGGAACTCTCTCTATTTTTCACATTTTATTTTCAGACATTGACGAACATTTCCGATATTATGAACACCAATTCACATTTATACAATATTGAATAGTGTTCAGTAAGAATTCAACAATAATTTTAAATTACGATCCGATGCATGCAAATTGAAGAAGCGTTTTTAGTGTTAAGCAATAGAGCAAAAATCATTGAATGAAATAAGCAAAAATATAATTGAGATATAACGCATTCAGGCGATAAAATGCTGGTCTTTTGTCATGCCAGAAATCCACCTTTAATTTTATTAATACTTTATAAAAGTTTTATACTTACTAAGTCAAGAGTATCGAGGTAAATATCCGTTATGCATTCACGCGTGCGTGTCTTATTTATAGAAATACTCCATTACTATAATTTCATGCGCAAATATTTTCTACTAAGCGGAACAACGATAATTACATTAAATTTGCCGATGTTATTCTGTAGAATCTGCCATACTACATGTGCTCTTTCGTTTATATCTAGAGAGCCTTCTAGAAAAGTAAATGTAAGCTCGTGCAAAATTTACCTAATTTAATTTACGGTGATTAAATATTAATTGAATTTACGCGCGTCCGATTATTAAAAATTTAAACTATGAGTCATAGCGTCGGTAATATTTATCTCACGGGTTAGCAAAGAACACTATATAATGGTACACAATTTGTAAAGTCCTGACATGATCATGTATCCAATATTATTCTAAATTACATTAATTAATGGGATTTGTAAAAAAAGAAAAATTATGAGAAAATTAAAAGCTTTACGGACGAACATTGTCATATTGTAAAGAATGAAAGTTTCACTAAATAAAGATAATTTCTCAATATACGGTGATATAATTGTTGAATATCTACCTTTAATGTGTTTATTGTCAAAGCTCATAGTTGTTATTTAAATTTTTTTATATATTTTTTGATTTCAAATAAACTCATTTCTAGTTTATCTTAGATGTCGTTATTAAACGTACTCTACGATTCGCAAAATTTCTCCCTGATTTTTCTTTCATAATTTAGTAGCGCGGTTTGAACCAACTCTAATGCACTCTGATGTTGAAAAAAATTTAGAGAGTCTTCAGAACTCAACGAAATTCTTGAAGTTATAAAACGGTATAAGCATGATTAAAATTGTGAAACATGAATTTTAATGAGGACCTGAGCAAAAAAAACTTGGCGATTTGGCCGCGAAATTAAAATAAAAAATAGATAAAATTTACATAGACGTTCATTCATTGTTGTGAATAACGGCAATAGCAACAGGTACACAAGCACAAACAATAAAAAAATCCGCACGTATCAAAGGTTAATATTAATTAATTTTATTGGGAATGCAGATCCAGGCGAAGTTGAAAATTTGAATAATATAATCAAAAAATTATCTGACTCCGAATTCACAAAATATTAGCAGCTGAGCAAAAGGTACGATCGTCCGAGTCCTGTCGATATAAAAAAATACAATAAGAAATAATTTTAAATATATTAAATTAGACTAATGTTTGATGGTAATCATAGCAAGAGACAACACAGTTCTACAAAGTAAATTAGCAACAGCAAGAAAACTAAGACATAATTTGGAATACGAACCATCAAATTCAGGGAAAGACAGCATACGGAGTCCATCACTATATACGAATATTAAAATAAAGTAATATCTGTGAGTCAATCGCTGTTTTGCATATTGGAAGACGGAGAAAAAATATTGAAATGGAAGAAACAAACCCATCAGTGTTCCTAAAGTTATAAATTTCATTATATAACATTGCACTGAACTTTCTTATACGACTCAACTTGATTCTCGTATGCTGCACATGTGCATTATCAAAATTATGTCTTTCGCTACTAAATTCGTCCCATTGCAAAGTAAATAGTTTGTGATGCAATTCTTTAAAGTAGTTTGCAAAAGCATATAAATTTTTACGTTAAATGTTGCTGGTTTCTTTTGACGAATTGATTTTCCAATATAGGAGCTATTGCACATACATGAGAAAATGTTGATTTTGAATGATTTGAGGAGAATTGGCAAATGATCTTCGGAATCTAACCTCATGATTCTCTGTGTGCTAAGAGTGATATTTATATCTACACTGAAAAAATTATGTTTCGTTTTTTTTAAATAAACGCCTTTCAATTATTAAGCTTGATAAGACGCCTCAAAATGGTAAGTTTAGGAGAAATTTTGCAGTGCAAACCTCAATATATTATTAAAATCTGCGGACTGCGTTTGGTCATATTATTAGTATCTGTATACTTTTACATTAATGTAAACTGATAAGCTTCCAATCACACATATACCTGATTATATTTTTTAAATGGCAACGGCAAGTGCTTTTGAGTTACTTTTGGTGTCGAGAGTAATCTAATTTTATATAAACATCATTTTAATTAATTTAAACCATTTGTCTTTGCCTATTACATTCGTTATATCATTTACGTTAATTAAAGGATAAAGAGCTGGAGTTGCGACTATTTTCTGTCCTCTATAAGCACAACTTAGTGTCAAATAACCAACATTTTCGCTTGTAAGATAATAGGCGATGCCCTGTATAGGTTCTGATAAAAGGCTCGCGCTCTGTAAAATACTGGTGGGCAATTGGATGTTGGACATAATAAAGTTGATATTATAATATCCATTACATATTAAACACATCCGTCGACTTCACTTAATTCGTTGTTGGCGCATTTGAATGAGCCATTGCTCTCGACTGCAAAAAGACCTATCTATAGTCATGAGAAACATGATTACGCACATTTGAATTCGTAAATGGGTCTAGCTAGGTTCCCTTAGCTTTGTAAATTGTCAGTTCGTACATTGCGAAACTTCCATGCCAATTATGCAGTAGGGCACATTTGCGATGAAATACGGATACGTCAATATTCTGAGTATGTCTCGTAATTCACAGAGATTCATTGATTTTTATTTGACTAATCATTTTTGGCCTTAAGTCGCACTTTGGTGATGCAAATTACTGTGCATTTTGCATTAATCAACCTCAATTGCAAACAGAGACAGTTCACCAGTAACAACCGTTAACAACGCGGCACGCTGAGTGAAAGATGTAATATTGTTTATTAAGGTATTATCATTTATTTCAACTCTAATTCATAGTTTGAAATAAAAATATGTATTATACAATCACTGCAATTAAATGTCTTGACATATTAGATACAAAGCTTGGAGAAAAGTTATGATGCAACGAAGGGGAAAAAATTAATCCGACAAAATCAAAATGGAGATCGTAGATGAAAATCTATTTAGATTAATTGGGAAACTAACCGACGGAAAGACGTTAATTGAATTCTAAAAAATCAGGATAAAAGTCCAACGTTATTCGTGACTTCGAAGAAAATTTATGAATTGAGATAATGTATACCACACGTAAAACTATTTAAAAAAATATCTAAGAATAGTAGTTCGTTATAAATCCAAAAGAATAAAATAGTTTGCCTCAAATTATGATTGATTTATTAGATAACTTCCTTACATTGCAAATTCAGCTATATAGGGAATCATATTCAGTCAATTAATGTATGTTCAGAGAATCAGTTAATGATTTATATATATATATATATATATATATATATATATATATATATATATATATATATATATATGTATATATCAATCATTAACTGATATTTTGTTTTAAATAAGTATTCATTTAGCCTATATTACTCGTTAGTTAAATGTAGTGCACAATGTAGTTGACACGGACTTACATCATGTTTCATATAATATATTAATATATGCATCACGTTATATGATAAATCAATTTTAAACAATTTTGGCCAGATACCTTATTTAATAAAATTGACCATCGGCCCCGAAGATAAAATGTTTTATTGAACAATTAAATTTGGATGTTTTCGTTTGAGAAGTTGAGCAGTAATCAGCTATTTCTTTCGATGACAGAACGACGATCCGCATGTTTGCACAGGTTTAAATAAAAGCTTCTTTTATTTAGAATTTGAGTTAAATTTTTAACAAAGATTTTTAACACGATAATTCTATTCTTTAACTTAGTTTTCTCTTTCGTAAACTTATTTCATAACTGTTAAAATATTATAGCGTTATCGTAAAATTTTGTAAATTTCTCATTTCTTAGCCTTGGTAATACTGCCGCAGTGTTGTTTTATTTCATTTGTTTCCTTAACCTATTAGTTTCCTTAAAGTTTTGCAAACAAAATGAGTTATGTTTGGATGAGAATTGAATGTTATTGTCATTTTTATGGAGGAAAATATTCTTTGTAATTCGTTATGCTTAATTAAATGAATACTTGTTGCGCGGAAATAGATAATATTTATTAAATCAGGGTTGCGATATTTATACAAATATTTGTCCCAATATAAACATATACTTGCCAGTATAAACTAAGAAACGTATTGTCTAAAAAATGCAATTCATCAGCAAGACCAGTTCTGTCCATTTTGGGAATATATGACTTACTCTCCAGAACTTTCCTGTGAACCCAGCTGAAACCGGCGAACGTCTGCTTATTTTACTCTTACCACTGAGACACCATACAATGCATCTTTTTACAGTTAGATGCATGAACAATATGTGATCGGTGCTTGTATTAACATCACAACTTTGATTTAAATAAAACATCGTATGTCTATTTTTATTCACACAGCCTGTCTATTAATTTATTGATATAAAGGCCTTCATACGCACTCATTACAAAACATGAAAATACGTGTTAGGTAAGGTGATTTGATGTCTGTGATTACTATGGCCGCGAATTAATATAATTTTATCTATTTGACATGAACGCTACGTGGAATAAATGCAAATGATGAATGTCAATACAATTTTATGCAAAGAGCTGTAAAGGTAATATACATATATATATATATATATATATATATATATATATATATATATATATATATATATATATATATTTATTTTTTTTTTTGAAATTCATATTAAAATTTTCATGTGCAAAAGCTAAAATAAAGATTATTAGATAAAAGAACGGTTTCTTTCTTATATTCTTCTGAAATAGCAACAAATCAAAAATTTCTTTGTATATAAATTAAAAGGTCACGCAAAATAGAACCCTGTAAACATAGATAGAGTGTGAAATAATGGGGCAAACAATTATTTGCGTGCACTTTATTATCCGTATATCTATGCCTAAACGTGTTGTTCCTGCTTTTAAAAATCCGGTTTATATTTGTTCATTCATAAAGGTTTGTGTGTAGCTAATTCTCCTATGTTGTTGCATTAAGTAATTATTTTAAATGCTATGACTGGAGAACGATTTTCTGCACAAATACAAATGTGTATTTACTATTTTAATTGGAATTGGCGTTTAGGTTGCTATTTTCATTCAATCGAGGAATAACTTAAATAATAATTTTAATTTTCTTTAATAAAATCGTGGATGGTATATTATAAAATATAATTAGCCACCCACAGTCTGATTCATTAGTATAGAAAAATGTGCTTTAAACTTTGTTAAAAATTTCAAGTGTAAAAATATTGTCTAATATTAAAAATAAGACTTTTTGTGGAGTAATAATAGGGTTACGAAAAAAATCAATTTTACCCATATTTAGATAGCGAAAAAATGATAAGCATCAAATAACTTCAATGTGGATTTGACCGCATTTATCTTGTGCGGGACAATAGATAGCACTCTTACGTCGGTAAAATCTTGAATTTTTATCGTTTTCAGTTGCTTTGCTTATTGGCTTCGATTGATAGGTTCTCACTTGTCCCTTCATTTGTCCCGAACAAGATAAATGCGATCAAATCCACAACAGGAAGGACAGCACTGCGCACGTCAGTTTATCATTCCAATAACTTCATTAACAAAATGACTCTCTGTGTAAATATAAAAATTCCTTACAAATTAACAAAAACTGAATTAAATTTTTGAGTTTGAAATAGCTGAAGAAAATATGTGACACTCAAAATTTATAATTGATATGCGGTCAGAAATAATATTAGTTTATAAATTTATCTATATTTAATTAGTCAATATAAAACTATTATTGTAAACATCAGAAATAATACTAGACTCATTCTGAGTTTGACGAGTTTTAGCAGAAATTTTATGACATATATTATATCACAACAAAATATTTGCGAACAATCAAAAGATGCATCCGTTTATCAAATAATGGCAACTTTTTACTTTTCTGTTGCAACAAGATGTGATGTTGGACCAAAATTTTACAAAATAATTTTTCATTTTGAGCAATAAATTTTTATTGATGCTACATATTTCTAAATAAGTTGCATGAGAAACTATTTCATATTCAAATGAATTCTACAAAACTAAATTCACACTATATTATCATTCACAATTTAATTGTTTTCAAAGAAAAATTTTGCTTTCGGAATTCCGCATGTGGAGCCTAATGCTCCAGTACCCGTTTTCAATTATATAAGCAAATTTTTGCATATGTCAACATTAAATAAACTAATTAATTTCTTCTTTTAATTTCTGTGTATAAGTTTAATATCATAAATCACACTGAAAGCTGCATACTCTATATTGCCTAAATTAAAAAGTGCGTTTCTCATTTGGTGTAGATTGCTTAAAATTGTGCAGATGTATTTATTTTTTATAATGATTGCAATATTTTATTTAGTTCTTTTGTTACAATCCTAAGTCAAATCCTATCTTGCAATGATTTATTATTTTGCTAACGTATGGCTTTTGAAAAAAATCCAACGAAAATGATTTATTATGGATGTGTTATAAGCTCTGTTTATGTTTGGATGCATTGCGTACCAAAAACTTACAACAGTTTACCATTTAAACTTATTTGTAGTTTCAGTCGTACCTACTAAATATATTTACATAGACTTAACAAAAATGCTTTAATATTACTGAGCAAACGGAACGCTTCACTCAAACTTTGAAAAATTCGTCTATTTTTGCAGTGTTTTTGCAATTTATGAAGTAAATAAATGCTCTAATTGTGCACAAACATGTGTGATTGAATTTATATGTGCAAAATAGTAAATTATATCTCATTGAAATAAATATCTTTGCAATAATTTGCAATAAAAGCAATCATAAAATTTAATTATCTTTCGAATTTATATTAACTTAATATATATAAGGCAACATTTATTGCATAGATGGCGCTAATAAAACATTTCAAACATTGGTTATGTTGTCATATTTTTCCTCCTACACCTTAAATAACAATGCTCGTGAATTGGCTACATTTCTGAAATTTCAAATGTACTATATATATTGCTGCGGGATTCCTGTAAGCTAGTTCTCCTTCAAGCATTCATCGTAAAATTATAATGCGAAAACACGCCAGGGCGTGCAAAATTATTTAAAATTGCAACGTTCAGCGAATAATTAATTACATTGAATTTTGTGATTACAACAATCAGGAAAAGATACACTAAATGAATTTAATCCGTAATCTTGCTATGAACAACTGTCTTAATATCAATAAACTGTGGTTAAATATATTATTTCTTTTTTGAATAATTAGCTAAATACACGAATCAATTTTATTTAGCATTGAATGGAATACAATATCCTAATTTGGAATCAAACCACACACATCCCACCAAATAGATAATAATATTGGAAAATGTACGCTATAAAAAGGATATCACATCACGTAAATATGTGCAAATAGTTTTTTTATAGATAATTAAATCTCTGTATTCAAAGTTCGACTGTAGAATCACTGCATACGTTATATCAATTTTGATACAATTATTATCATATATAATAACCATTAATAGCAATGATTGCATATATTTTTGTTTAACATGTTGATATTATACATAACATTTCAATTTTAATAATCTTAAGTTAGTACGTTACTGATCACAAATATATTTGTATTTTATTCAACAACAAGAAAGTATTATTATAATCAAAATTAAAATTATCAGCAGGATTGTAGATTTTTGGGGTTCAGTATATAAAAATTTAAAAGAAATATTAGATGGAAGCGTCTCACTAAACCACTTTAGCAATTGATTGTTAGAATTGTAAAATTTCGAAAAAGAAGGGACCTTTTCCGCAACATTACCCAGCAAAGGAGGAGATTCCGATAAATATCCAGATGTTGTTCCAAATTCATGAATCTTTCTTATTGGACTTATTTTGCCACCTTTCCATTAGTTCGAATTGAAAATATTTAGGCAATAGCACATCCTCCTAAACCATAATGTTTGCAGTGATACAAAATGTAATCTACAGGCGTATACAGTGCAGTAGATAGGGCTTATTTGTTTTACAACTTTTTTGTACAGCTTCCATCTTGTTTGACAATCATTTTATCATGAATTCCAAGTACCAGCAGCTAATTGTAGTATCGGTCTAATCTAATTTGTATATATTTTAATTTTTTATCTTTCGATAAGATATTTCAATTTATTAGTGCCCATCTGTTTTTGGCACTTCTTATTATCCTTTCAATATGTCTCTCATGAAAATCTGTACATTGACTAGTTATGTTTAAATCCTTAATTTCTTGCTGAAGCGTAATATTAAAAACATCATTAATCACACCATCATGAAAATAAACATAATTCAATTCATTTCTATTACCCATTTTTAAAGCCTTCTTCATTTTACTGTTGATCAGTTTTATCAAATATATACTTAAGTCATACCAATTTAGTTTCACATTATTTTTGGAGAAGACGATATATTTTGGATCAATTGGAAAGATTATTTTTAAATCATCAGCAAATTTGCAAATTCAACCGTCAAGGGTCTTAGTTTCCAAATGTGCAAATATGATTTTAAATTAATTTGGCCCTAAACTAAATCCTTGTGGAATTCCAATTGTTACTTTTTGCGTTTTTGATTTTAAAACAATTACTTAAATACTCATTCTTCGGTTATATATAGTATCTGAGTAATTTCAAATTGATTGGATCCATATTTAAATAAAAAATCGCCTTCAAAATATCATTAAAATATATACATTCCAATGCTTTTAAGATATCTACAAATACGATTAATTCGTGTAACTTTTTCTCATCCAATGTAATTATATGTCTCCACATGGAAAACATATTTGTAATGGTTGATCTATCTTTCGTAAAGCCATGTTGACTTGCATCAAAATCAACCGACAACATAAATTCTAAATGATCCACTACCAGGCGTTCTATTATCTTTAATTGATACTAGTCTATAATCACTAGCGACCGTTGGCTTACTTACTTTTGGCAACGCTCGGCTAGTATATCTAGAATATCAGTTGGTAATTTCTCATTTTTCAAAAATTCTTTTTATAAAATTGCACGTCGCATTCATAAAAGTTAAAGGTAATTTAAAACGGTTTTCAATCTATATACCAACGTGAACTTTTGTTTTTAAAAATTTTATTTTTAAAATTAACTTTTTCAATACACCACTGTCGATGAAACGTCCTGATTCCTGGTCATAAGAAGGATCAGTTAGATCCTTGAAATTGCTTTCATTCTGTGGGTTACATATCAAATTGCCAAATACTTCATCCAGTTAACAATAGCATTCATACTCATTTTTATCGACTGGAAATGGGAGCTTTAATTCCTTTTTATATTTACTGTAATCTGTGAGGAGTTTGTATTCTAGTTTTTGATTGTTCTTCAGTTTGCGCAAAATGATTGTTTTTGATCTTTGACGGATTACCAGCAGGCTAAATTTATTTTACTATCAATCAATCCTAACGTCATTTTTAATAATATGGATAAGATTACTCTTCATTATATAATCTCTTTAATTTCGTAGTTTACTTAATTTCCTATAGTTTCGTTTCTGAATAATATCCTTAAACTTGGATGCCTGAAATACATCAATTTTCATAATATATAGACTTTTAGAAAAAATCATTGTGCTTCAATCTCTGAAAAGATTCCAGTTGATTCTGGAATATTGCACGCTTTCATTCTTAAAATTAAGATTTTGCGCTTTGCTGCTCTTGTTGATCCATTTTAAAATAATTTGTTTGTGATCCAATCCTTTGAAATAGTGTACATCATAACTGAGTGAGGTCACCGCTTTAATTTCTAAATAAACATTATCTAAGCATATCGAACCTCTAGTTGATTCCTTTATAATCTGCTTTAGATCATGATTAGAAAACAATTGATTATTTCACGGTCATGGAACATTTTTATAATAGCCTGCCACCACATTATAACCATGGCAGTCCAAAAGAGATAGGAAAGTATTGGTAAATATTTGAACAGCATATAAATTAGCAAACGGCGGTCTGTAAACTGCGGTTAGGATCCAATATCAATTTGTATAGTTGTAAAATCAATGACAGTACTGTATTCTCTAGTTTTTAACGCTTCCGCATTTAACATATATTTATTATAAATAACATCTTCTCCGCCTCTTTTATCCAGCATTCTGTCTTTTCGTTACCTATATTACAGTCCTCTCTGCTGTCCAAGATTTTCATAAATCATACACCGATTTATTGTGATTTTAGAGTCAGTTGACACACTCTTTATAGTAGCGTGCTCTAGATTTGATAACTTTGATGTTGATTATTCTTCAACCTTTTTGCTGTAGAGAGTTTCCTTTGGAGAAACGTCTTGTCTCGGCCAATGTATATATTGTGGAAATTAGGATGCTACCCGTTCTTTTTATTAATATCTTCAATATGCATATTCGTCAGCCTCTTTGACAATTTCTCCACACCATATCTTGGACTGTTAGATCGTTTTCCACCCTGTAACATTTGGTTATTTATGCCTCTTCTGTGTCCCTCATTAAATCTTTTAATTTTTCTACATTCTTCACGTTAGCCTTTTTACCAAGATTAAACAATATTAACTGATACGGATTGCTATTTGTCGACGAAACTACATTGACGAATATATTTGAAATTTCTTCTCCTGATGAAATATTTCCTGTTAATGTATTATCTTCTGTTGTAATATCAGCCAACTCAAGCCATGGCTGAACATAATTCCTAAATTTATCAAGCTCTGCATGTAGCGCCACAGTCAATTCTCAAATTTGTCCGCTTAAATTTTCATTTCTCTTCTTCGACAACTCTAATTTTGATGCATACTCACGAGCGTCAGATCGTAATGTAGGTATTTTATTTTTAATATTGAGGTTCTCTACCTTCAGCACTTTCATAGAGTTCTGAAGGTCCTCAACGACATTCTCAAACTCGGTATACCTCAACGTTTAGCCTTTTCAACCTGCATTCGAAGGTAAGGAATTTTACAAACAAAATAATTAATTATTACCATTCTCGTATTTGAATTAGTATGTCGGTATAATATTCATTCGGTGCACAACATATTTTTGCCTTTACCTAAAGTCATTATTTGAAAAATAAGCCCACTAATAATTCAATTTCTTCATCCGATGATCTTAATATTTAAATGAAGCTAGCTTTAGTCTGCAATTAATGAAATCGCCTTTTTCTGTCATTTGATGATGCGATATTCCAAAGCGAACCTTACGATTTTTCAACAGCTGTTTCATTCATAATATTATCTCTAGATTTAATTTCGATTATATTTTCTAATCAATCTCATCACTTAATTGCTACAAAATATTGCTATGCGTTTGCAATCATCCTTTTTATTGTTGTGTATAATATCCACTGCATGAATAGTAAGATAAGATTTAGGTAAATGTCTATACTTACAAGCAGTTTTGTGTCCACATCCTGTTACTATGTTAGACCACATGGTCTCACCAACATACACGAGAGTACAATAATTGCACGCGATTTCATACACTCCTGGTGTTTCCAAAAGTTCCGTTTTTTCTTTTTAATTAGGGAGTACACTTCCTAGTGTGAGGAACGGTTTTAAAACTCTCCTTATATTTATATAATTAAACAATCATTCGTTGCGCGGGCGGTGATGACAATTACTATAATCATGGTTGCGATCTTTATATAAGCACCTGAACCATTAATTACTTACACATGCCAGTAGAAACTAAGAAATCTATAGTGTAGAAAAAGAAATTCATCCAGGAAACCAGTTTTGTTCTTATTGGTATCTCATCATGTACTGGCGGCGACAAACTCTTGCCAGTACATGGTGAAATACCAATAAGGAAGAAACGGTCCTTATATTGCATGTTAAGAGATTTAATTTCAATTTCCTATTCAATAAAGTGTCTATTAATAACAGGACGTGACTCTCTTCCTTCTCCTTGTCCGCTTTTATGTACCTCAAGTTAAGATAATTTTTTCTCGCATCATCCGTCAATGTTGCATCTATGAACCGAAAGGTATAATAATTTATCTTGAATATCTCGCAAACTCTACTTAATTCTAGCTTCCTATGCTTTAAATCTGTTAATCTAAGTATTTTTATTTTTAAAGACTTTGAACCACGGATTTTCATAAGATACGGGTTATTGGGCTTGAAATTAGGATTAAATATACGATTGGCTAAATTAAAGGTATTTACCGTTTAATTATCACCATTGTTCCAGTTCGTTAATATGTCATCCAAGAAACGTAAGTACAATTTTGGTTCCATTGGAGTCTTATCCAAAAGATTATTTACTAAATAATTTATAAAGTATTTGCTATTGGACCGACAAAGGTTGTCTCGCTGAAACAAGTCAAATTTGTTTATTAAATCCTTTCCGAAATTTAGAATAATTGGAAGACATACATATACACACCATCTTCCTGACGTATCCAATCGTCATTTTACTTGTTTCTAATATTAAGGAGTGATCATCAATTAAACGTCAAAAAAATCGGGGGCCTCAGGTACTTGTATATTTGTGTACATGGATACTACATCTAAGCTTACAAATCTATCTTTTCCATGTAGTACACATTTGCAAACAATTCCAACCAACTGATATGAGTTTAACAAGGTGTGTTCCAACAAATAAGAATATTTGCTTATTCTATGAAACAAAAACATAAAAATATATATGTTAGGGAGTATTATATATTGACAATAATTCTTAATGTATTACCAGGCTAATGCGTTTTTTTTAAAAATAAACCATTAACTCTGGGTGTAACTGTATCTCTTTGAATGAGCATGCTATCATGCGTCGAATCCATTTCTTCACTAGCAATCATATTACTGTTTAATAATTTAACTTGGAATTGTAACCTGATTGATATGCTTCTCCGTTCATTTACCGTTATAAAATGTTTTAAAATAGTACTTGAAAATAGATACGAATTACCTTCAAAACTTTGAACGGTATATATTGCAATTGTATTTACATACATTCGTTATTTGATCCCGAATATTTTGCTGAAGGCTTATTTAAGCATACATGCTTGTATTAATTATTTAATTCAGAATTCAAATAAAATAATCAATTTAGAACTGGAATAATTCCGGCGTTAGTAAAAACACAGGTTATGATACTTAGATTAATCTAGTTTCGCAAATATAGAAAACTTTTAAAATAATCCATCTTGGCGTCGTCTAAGAAATCAATTTGTGATCACCAGTAAATGTTGTCTGATGAATACAAACAAAATATGAAAATATGTTCACTATTGTACACGGCTATATCGTCCCTTATATGGCTGATGATGCTTGCTATTCTCGCCTGTTGCAGAAGTCCAATAGCAAATGAAAAAAATATTTGGATCTATAGATTGACGAAAATCATGCAACGGATTGTAAGAATATGGTTTGATTTAAAATGCTATAAAAAAATTATTTCTTATATATGGTCAATTGTTACTAATTGAATAAAAGTATTTTTTTTAAATTCACCAAATATATTTCATTAAATGCAGAGTGGATAAATTTATATTGAAAGCGTAAGTTAAATAAAAATTTTAGAAACAACACAGCACACTTTAATTCAAACAAATTATTTTTTTAAATTTATAAATGTAAAAGTATCTTCGTCAATGAACACAAATAACTAAAGTAAACTTAAGAAAGAGACTTACAAAAAATTGTTTATACAAACAAAAAGCTGACGATCATGACACCTTTGAAATTAATAATTTTCTCTTAAAATCAGGATGAAAATATCATTTGAAGTCATATAATTAATTTTTGGCAGATGAGATTATAAAATATTTATGTTTATTAAAATTTACTCTGCCGAGGATTATTGGTTGAGATTTATTATTTTGTAATTGCTGCTGGAACTCCACATTCAACCTGCAAAACCAAGAGATTTCAATTAAATTTATCTGCTCTATATTTTTGGTAAGAATCTTCTAAATGTTCTGCGAAAAATTCAAGTGAAATTTTATATATATATATATATATATATATATATATATATATATATATATATATATATATGTATATATATTTGATAAAACGGTAACTGCTTTGCAAGCTAATATGTGAAAGCTAGTTGTCCTAAATTTGATGCGAATTTATCCAAAATAAATTATCCATTATTCATGAAATGTCGTTACCTTATTTAACAAAATATTTTGATCTTCATCCATAGAGCTCAATAAAAATAATGATTGCGCTTATAATAGATTTGGTGCGCTAACTTAGCATTTATTTATTCAACCTCCACAATGTGTATAACAGATTTATGAATTATTCAAATATTTAATTTTTTGTGTTTTTAAGCTTATACAAAGAACACCAAAACCACCTTGTTTGCTAATCTTAAAAGCTTCTTTTTGATGAATGTATGAATCGATTCAAAACTTATCCAGTACGGCATATTCAAATATTTATTCGAATGGACTTATTATTTCAAATGCGCGCAAAACGCGTTGGTTTTAAAGTGGCGAAATCGTGTTATAATGTTTTTGTATTGAAATAGATATATAAGATGGAGAATCAGAAGAAATATTCTGACGCGGATTTTCTCTTCATAGTTTACCCGTTATGCATTAAACAAAACTGGAATCAGAAGAAAAACGGCGGCATTGTTGTTTGACATGCAGAGTGTCTCGTAAATTCAAGAAACATAAAAAAATCGATGTTTTTCGATGAAAAATTTAACAAAATAAATTGAAGTTATTTTCGGTATTTTCAAATTTCAGCTGTAGCACTTATATTTTAAACCTAGAATTGCTCGATAATGAATAAAAATTGTCCAAATATTATGTATGGTTTAACATTGTTCATATTATTTTGGTAGCATTCAAATTAAAATATTTAAAAAAACTCTTATTCGAGAGAAATGATACATATAAACGTTGTCCCATTTAAAAAAATGCATAAACCTTCTTATTCTTAATTAAACGAACATTGGTTGCGCGGGTGGTGATAGCAATTTTTATAATCAAGGTTGCGGTCTTGATATAAACACCTGATGCATTACTTACTTACATATGTCGGTATAAACTAAGAATTTTTATAGTGTAGAAAAGGCAATTCATCCAGTAGACCGGTTTCGTCCTTATTGGGAACTCATCGTGTACTGATCAGAATTTGCCGCGGACAGGGCACGAACCTGCGCAAGTCTGCTTCAGAACCTGTTGCTCTAACCACTGAGCCATCCTGCCGCACACTACACTGCACACAATTTTCAGTTATATACAAACTAATGTAACATGGTTAGTCTATTTTTCTTTAAGGTGGAGCTCATATGGCATCCATTTAGACCCAAAGTTCCAACTAACCATCCACAATCAGTCATTACTGAACAGACAACTAACTACATGGGTAAGTGGTTTTGAAATGAACATTTATATAATTAAACGAACATTGGTTGCGCGGGTGGTGATAGAAATTATTATAATCAAGTTTGCGGTCTTGATATAAATACCTGACCCATTAATTACTTACATATGTCAGTATAAACTAAGAATTGTATAGTGTAGAAAGGGCCATTCATCCAGTAGACCGGTTTCGTCCTTATTGGAAACTCATCATGCACTGACCAGAATTTGCCGCGGACAGGACTCGAACCTGGGCACGTCTGCTTTGGAACCTGGTGCTCTAACCACTGAGTCATCCTGCCGCACACTACACTGCACACAATTCTCTGTTATATACTAAATAGTGCAACATGGTTAGTCTATTTTTCTTTTAGATGGGGCTCATATGGCATCCATTTAGACCCAAAGTTCCAACCAATGTTCGTTTAATTATATAAATGTTCAGTAATGACTGATTGTGGATGGTTAGTTGGAACTTTGGGTCTAAATGGATGCCATATGAGCCCCACCTAAAAGAAAAATAGACTAACCAGGTTACATTAGTTAGTATATAACTGAAAATTGTGTGCAGTGTAGTGTGCGGCAGGATGGCTCAGTGGTTAGAGCACCAGGTTCCGCAGCAGACATGCCCAGGTTCGAGTCCTGTCCGCGGCAAATTCTGGCCAATGCATGATGAGTTCCTAATAAGGACGAAACCGGTCTACTGAATCAATTGCCTTCTTATTCTTAATTCAATTTAAAACAGTTTTGTCAGTATTGATATAATATTCAAATTAGAAGAGATGCTTAGATTTTAATACTAATTCGTTGCACATATAAATAGAATAGAATAGAATAGAATAGAATAGAATATCTTTATTTGGATTCAAATCACACATATTCCATCAAATAATTAAATTGGAAATTGTACAATATATATTTTTTTTAAATTATCACATCACAAAATTGTGCAATTAATCTCATGTAGATAGGTATATCTCACTAGTTGTACAATATAGGATTGCAGACTTTTTCAAGTTCAGTATATAAAGTTTTAAAAGACATCTTAGATGGAGGCATTTCTCTAAGCCCATTCGGCAATTGGTTATAAATTTTGTAGATTTTCGAGAAAGAGAATAACTTGCTCGCTACATTCCCCACCAAAGGAGGAGATATTGCCAAATGTCCAGATCTAGTTTCAACTTCATGACTCTATCTTATCGGAGACATATAGGCACCAATCCACTCGTTCAAATGGAAAACCTTTATACAATAACACATCCTCCGAAACCACAGAGATTGCAATGACACAAACTGTAATCTAGAGGCGTATATAGTGCAAGAAATAGGACTAATATGTTTCACAACTTTTCTTTGTACAGATTCTATCTGATTAGACAAACTCTTTTTTAATGGATTCCAAGTAGCGACAGCATATTCTAGTACCGGTCTAATCCATATTATATACATTTGAAGTTTTATAACATTTGATAAAATATTTCGATTTATTAGTGCCCATCTTTTCTTGGCCTACTATACTTTCAATATGTCTCTCAGCAGAAGCTGTACATTGAATAGTTATGCCTAAATCCTTAATTGCAAAACGCGTGTAGTGTATAAATTTACCTTTAGAACTCAAATTGATTTAGTAAATGTTTCATTACGCAAAATAACGTTGCACATCTTTAGTACAAATTTAATAAGATAATTGATTATTTAAATAAATTTCGGAAATAAAGTTATTCATTTATTAATTATTCGTGAGATGCCGCAAATGTTTATAAAATATTTACACCTGGGTGTTCATGCTTTTATTAAGTTCCATGATAGAGTTACTTTAATGTTTTTTTTTAAAAAAGGTTTAAATTCCCGTAAAATGCAAATTTACTTGATGGGCATTTCATTGGAATAATATCAACAATGCAGTCTTATATGAATTTTGAATGTTTTTGCTTTTTTTTAATCTGAAGTGACTATATATATATATATATATATATATATATATATATATATATATATATATATTGCGATTTTTACGTTTGCTTTTCATTTGCAAATACTGATGTTGTTGTATTCATATTATAATAATTTGCGCATTCAGACTTTAAATGAAAATATTTTGAATAGTAGGAAAACCCGAATTTAATAGAAAGCCTGGATTTCAAAAAGTTATATTTTTTTAATTAAATCAAATCGCGCTTTTTTATCCAACAACAATCTAGAATAGACATGTTTTGAAGGGACAGAATAAATATTTGTCATTTACAATCGCAATGGTTCATAATTTGTAAATTTATCTTAAATCAAACAAAATTTCCTTTTTAAAAAGAGTATTTATTTTATATATCTTCTCATTGCTTTGTAGATTTTTTCCTTGAAACAGAATGAATCCTGATGAGAAAAGTCTTTAAACTAGTGTTGTGTATTAGAGAGCGGAAATACCTGCTAAGTATTACTTTCTTTTTATCGTATTCAAGTTGGTCTGGTAATTTTGGAAATGATTTTTCCGATTTCTTCCAAATGCTCTAAATAAAGTAATTGTATGATACAAAACGTAATTATTTGGATTGGCTCAATGTTAGGGCATTAATATAAAAAGCATATAAACATACTATTTATCATGTTTTTTTAATTGTATACAACGATATAATTTGATTAAAATTTTTTATGCGGTACTTTATTGGAAAATCTAATTAATCATTTATGCAATTGATTGGTGAATGTAGACAAATGGCAGAAAAAAACAAGTATTGATTGTTCTTCAGAAGTCACCGCCGTAAATAATAGACGACTTAAATTAACTTATTTTCCTTATAGTAGGTTGCTCTATTGTAGGAGATATTGTTGCACTTTATTGAAAATTTTATATTCCTTGGTAAAGATACATTATGTAAGATTCACTAATGACCTTCTAGAATTTGGCATAAAAATTCTCCATGAATACAAAAATTTTTATTCGCTCCCGCATTTTTGACACATTTTTACATAATGGCATATTAAGAAAACAGGTTTTTAATATTTGAAAAATCACTTGACACAAAAAAACAGCGTGAAATTTTAGTCAAAACTGAACTATGTAATTATTAATAAAATACAAGAAAATATTTTACCAGTTCACTATTATGATTAGCAGCAAAATTAAAATTTATAATATGGTTTATTTGATATCAGTTATAATAATAGATGTCACATTTTCACATTAATGTAATCATGAATAATTTTTTTAGTTATGATAATAAAATATATCAGCAAAATATGCTTCATAAGGTGCATCATATATTATGGTTGATCGTCAATATATGTAATAAAATGTTCACGGTAATATCCAATCTTTTATATTTGATGACGTTTGCTGTCTTCGTTTGTTGCAATCACCATCAAATTTGTCCATTTGCAGTGGATGAAGGGGATTCATTATTCAGAAATAATTTAAGTAGCCTTCATTACTAAATTTTGTTATTTTAAATAAGTTACATATCAATTGGTTGTGAATATTTTTCCACATAATTTAACTTATCACGTCCTGTTCAGAATTCCCGCGAACGCAATTCGAATCTCGGCAGGTCAATTTCGGCGTCTTTTTCTCTAACAACTGAGCCATTCTGCCTCACAAAACACACAATTTTCAAATATATACTAACATTTCCATATTGGATTTCCTTAAGGTAGAACCTAAATAACATCCAGTTAGCCCTAAAGTTCCAACTAAACATCCCAAATCTCTCATTATATATCAGATACTACGTTACATGGGGAAATGTTATTGAAATGTATATTTGTCTAATAAAACGACTATTTTTTGCGCTGGTGGTGATAAAAATTACATTTGATCAATGTCGTTATCTCGATTTAAACCCTTGACGAACATACTTTAATCGACATATAACTGAAAATTTTGTGTAGTCTGCGACAAGGTTAATCATTGGTTAGGGCACCAGATTCCGAATCAAAGGTTTCTAAGTTCGAGCTCTGTTTGCGGCATATACTGGGCAGTACCTGATGAGTTCCCAACAAATATTAAACTGGTCTACTGCATGAATTGCTTTTTCTACACTATAAACCTAAGGGAAAAACTAACCAAGAAACGTTAGTTAGTTAATAACTAAACATTGGTCGTAATGTGCGGCAGGGTTGATTCTCAGCAAACTTGCATTGGTTTTAGCCTAAATCACAGAAAAATTTTGGCATCACGTTAGGAGTTCCAAATAAGGACATACAGGAGAATTTGATGAATTTTATTTCTACACTATAAAATACTAAGTCTATATTGGTAGACGTATGTACATAATGAATCAGATTTAAAAGAAAATGTTAGCACCACACTTAAAACCAATGTTCCTTTAAACATACAAATGTTCTTCCCAATAACATTTCTCTATGAAGCGTATTATCTGTTCTTTGATGATTGAATGTTGATGGTTAATTAGAACTATAGGGCTAAATTGAGGCTATAAAGCCTCTATTGAATGGAAAGGCTAACTTAAGAGCATTAGTTATTATGTAATTGAAAATTTTGTGCAGTGCGGCAGGTTTAGTAATTGGTTAGTGCACCAAATACCGCAGCAGATGTATCGTGGTTTTAAATCTGTGCGCGGCACATTGTGCACAGTACGCTGTGTTCCCAATAAGAACGAAACCGGTCTATTGGACGAATTGCCTTTTCTACATTGTACAATATTTGGTTTATTCTGACAAATTTATGTACGTAATGGGCCCGGTGTTTATATCAATGTTGCATCATGATTAAAAGTAAGAGTTCTAATTTTCACTTACCTTGAGCGTAAACTCATATGAGCAATACAATTTTAAATAGTTTTGTAAGTATTTTGATAATATTAGTTATAGAACAAAGACAAAGATATTAATAATAATGGAACGCAAATAAAAAAGTAAATGGACATAAATATGTGCTAATTTATGCATTCTTTTGTTACTTATTATATTTATTTTTAAGGTTATATTTTTGGCGCAATTTTCCAAAACAGGTGCTCTGATTATTAACAATATTATAAGAACAGAACAGTACATTAGGCCTATATAGCTTTCTAATTTTCCTTTGTCATTATGAATAACATAATTTGATATCAAAATAAATGAAGTAAATTACTGAATTAAATTTTGAATTATTCGTGAAATTTAGCAGTACTTTCAGATATCATTTTCCTTAATGAATAATGTCTTATTTAATTCGCAGATAGAGTTATTTTAATGTGTTAGCATTCCCTTAATACAAGAAACTAATCGTTCCATTATAATGCAATTTTTATGTACATTTAACAATATAGAAATAATCGATTGGATGAGGTGTACTTAATTACATTCCACATGTTTAATAAATAATGACTAATTACATTGACAGTATATTAAGCAACGTTCGAAAATCGACTATAATAGATGTCGCACTTAACTGTTTTAAATTTCAACTTTTTACATTTCCACCTGATATATCCATATTTATTTTTATTTATTACGGAAAAAATAACACTAATCCTTTAAACTATTTGACAAGATTCGGATTTTTTTAACTGTATTTATTTGGACCATTAAAATGGGATAGTTGCATGATCCCGCATTTGCCAATGTTATTTTCTATATTTTTATCCTAAAAAATATTTGAGATATGCAGCATATACTTATTTACTGTGGCTATTTTGGGAATTCAATGTTTTTTATCAGGCGTTGGTGATCAATTATCAAGGCCCTTTTATTATTATTACTTATTATTTATTATTTATTATTATTTATTACTTAAAACAGAACACAATAAAATGAATCAGAAATTATCTTGTAGAAAATGTTATATGCTCACAGAAACAATAATAATAATTATTATTGTATAATTAAAATTATGACAATATCTAAAATATTTTTAAATTTCTTATATAAAAACGAAAAATGCTATGTACTTGCGCAAAATTAACCGCAATGGACATGGGAAATATTGTATACATGCGGCTCCGTGTTACAACCCAACTATGTTCGATTTTTACAAACACAGTACTCTTTAAGGTCAAATATTCTAACTCTGTTCTTACACAATATTTCACCTAACTGTGATTTTAGCAACAATCTCTGTTAGATTAAAGCAGTTTTAATCGATATTTCTTGAACTGCAATTTTATTTGTAATTAATAGGGTTTTTATTAAATAAACAGAACCGCGCGCGATCCGCGAGGATCACGCGGTGGACTATTGTGTCACTGCAGATTTATTTCGCTTAGTTGGATTATTCGTTATTCACGCAAAGGATTTACTGTTCACATTTAATAATGCTTATCCGAACTTCAGAGAATAATGGATTAATATAATGACATGAATTAAAACCATAGCAAGCAGTGGACTAAATATTCGTGAGTTTTTGTCATTGAAGTCTTTATACGGATTACACAAAACATTTTCCTTTATAAACATAAATCATTTTACTATGTTCATATCATCATGTATTTTCAATCGTTTGACGATATTCATTTCAATTCAGACATTTGTGTAAGAATAACTGCTTGTGTGCAAAACATTTTTCTTTATAAACATAAATCATTTTACTATGTTCATATCATCATGTATTTTCAATCGTTTGACTATATTCATTTCAATTCAGACATTTGTGTAAGAATAACTGCTTGTGTGCAAAACATTTTTCTTTATAAACATAAATCATCTTAACTTTTGCCGTCTAGAAGACGGACAATTTAGTTTAACTGTGAATGGTGTTTAAGACCTACTTTTGCATTAAAATCTGTTTTTATTGCCGACCAACACATGGTCAATTTGGACTAACTGTGAATTATATTTCTATTTGCAACATTGTGTACAATATACGTATGACAACTTATTTTTTGCCTTCTCACATCAACCATCCGAGAAACATCAGAGACTGTTTATGTTCACAGGTAGTAATAATAGCCACCCTGGATATGTCGGACGGATACAGATTCACGAACTAGATAGCTACCCCGCAAAAATTCGCCTACACTACTGTGCCCATAATTTAATTTTTAATTACGGGTGAAAGATTTGATAAAGAACGTCACTAAAGAGAAGGATTTACTTCTGAATTATCTTTACTCACCATTATTAAGAAGAAATAAAATAATGTTTTTAACACTTTCCCTTCAAAATTCATATAAGCTTCAATCTTTAGAGGTTCTGGCTTATTAATTAATTAAGTGCAAAAAAAAACTAAGCCTGTATAAGTTTTAGTGGATCTATAGGAGTCTTGTTAGTTAGTTCTTCCTTCCACAACTATTAATTTGATATTTGCAATTCATGTAGAATTTCATTAACGTCCACAAAATTCATATTAGCCTCCATATTATTCACAACTTTAAATGCTTATTTATTCAAGTAATAAGCGAATGAGTCTGTAGATATAATGTAACACCACAAAAGGAATGTTTGAACTGGAAGTAGATTTGATATGAAAAAGTAAATAATTAAATTAACATTTACTGAACGATATTAATGTGAACAAATGTCAACTGAAACTCTTTCTGAAAATAATGTATTGTGTAGATTAAGAATTATGAAATAGATTTGCTGAACTAGCTGGTTGCTGCTAGTCAACACAGGCCTTACGCACAGATCAAACCAATCCTTGGAACTCTGGACATGAACTAGTACTTCTCTATTCATCAATCAGTATAAACTGGGAAATGGAACGATCCAGTTCCATAAACCTCCATGCCAATTATTGCTTTGACGAAAACTTGTGTGTCATCCAATTGACCTTATACGGACTTTTTAGGAAATGGAGTCAGGTAGTGATTCCTATTTTCATTAGCTATATAACAATGCGATCGCTTTCTTAAATTAGTTGATAAGTAGCAGTTTAATTTTAATTCGCTAGACATTAACTGCGATAAACGACACATCTAATTGCTAAATGCTTGAAAAAACCAAAATATATAACAAAAAATCTAATCAAATATGTATAACGTGTCTATAAATGAGCTCCAGACCGTCTTAATGATGTTCTATATACTGTTG
Organism: Eudiplozoon nipponicum; assembly: GCA_029291075.1. Classification (NCBI taxonomy): domain Eukaryota; kingdom Metazoa; phylum Platyhelminthes; class Monogenea; order Mazocraeidea; family Diplozoidae; genus Eudiplozoon; species Eudiplozoon nipponicum. The sequence goes on along the minus strand of JAQBSW010000746.1, from coordinate 12,471 downwards.
GACGTTTTGTAGTAATAGTAATAGGGATGGCTGTCTATTTAGTAAAATTGTCCAATCCCACATTTCCATGTTGCTTATATCATTACCCACTTCATGATTAGTCCCTGGCCTTTTTTCGGAGGGTGAAGTAAGAAGGCTTATCCGTGTTATCAGATGGTTATTGAATGCTCTGTTGCAATGCATGAATCAATTAACTGTTTATCCAAATAGACCGTGCTCTAGTTGGCAATAAAATAATATCTTGTGAACACAATCAAATGTCTTATACAGAAGTTATCACAGTAAACACAATCAGCTGAATCGTGATGAATTGATGTAAATGATTGAAAATGTACGACATAATTTCAGAATGATTTGAAATTTAGTTTAAAGTCACTGATAATTGATGAAAAGAAACACAATATATATTGTCACTGATAATTGATGGAGAGAATTCGTATAAAAGCAATCATAATCAGTACCACAATAAAGTATTCCACCGTTTGCTAGGTTTTGAGTGTACACGCATAAATCCATTGAACTATAGAGTTTCTGATAAAGGATGGAGAAACATATGATGTTTGGGTCAGTAGAATCATAACTGAACTGTTAGCAGTTGTGTAAAAAATGGTTAAGGCATGTAAATCAATTTAATCAAATGTTGGATCACAAAGATACATAAATCCACCGCATGTTACCCGCCTATTGCGCTCGGTTGTGTACTTTATTATTAAATAATACCCTATTATTTGCAATTAAATTTGCAGTTCAAGAAATCTCAATTAAAACTGCTTGAAACTAACAAAGATTGGAGCTAAAATCTTAATTAAGAGAAATATTGTGTAAAAACCAGAGTTAGACTATTTGACCTTAAAGCGAACCATATTTGTGAAAATTGAACATCGTTAGGTTGTAACGCGGAGTAGCGTGTTACAATCCAAATTCTGCTATAGAATTTCCTAAATATGCCCTAAATCTGTTGCGCATGGCAATCAATTATATAGGTATTTCGTGTACCAAGTGTGATTCATAAATATAGCTCAACGCATCTTTGAATTCACGATGCAGCCATTCTATCATTCCATTTGCACGGTGATAATGCGCGTGTGTATGCAACATATCTACTCCAATGATTGTCAGATATCCTATAACAACACGGAGAAAAATTGACTTCCGCGATTGCTAGTGGCCCAGCTAGTTTAATTGTTGCAATAAAACATTCACAATCGACGGAGCCAAGAAATTAATTTAGAACGTAAACTTTGATCAGCAATATATATATATATATATATATATATATATATATATATATATATATATATATATATATATATATTAAAGCGTCCGGTTGGTATTCCAAAATTTTTTTATCTCGGGTTAAGAATACCCCAAAACTTTCATTCATTCTGCTAATTGCGGCAACTTGAAATGTTGACTGTCGTAATAATGCTCATAATTGAGCATTGTGGCAAACACATCAAGATGTTCTTTACCAGAAGCATTACATCATTTTTCTCGGTTATACAACTTGCTGTTGTAAATCCTTTGTATTATTACTCGATCAATGTGTTTGGAAACACAACTTTTGGTGAAACAAATTTGGAACTTGATATTCAATAAATTTCCTCATCGCTCAATGTTTAAAATTCGAACACAGAAAACTGTTGTTTGTTTTGTGTCAATGATTTAACTACGTTAAATAAGACAACGCAGCCACCGTATCATTTTGTTGCTTTGCTCTGACCTAAATCCATTTAGTTTGGTACTTAAGGTTTTTAAAAACTGCGAGGACTATCGCGGTGAGATCGACAAAGTTACTTGTTAATACGGGACGGCGTAAACGAACTGATCTAACAAATAAGCTTTAAAAGAAACATGTTGCGCAACGGGGAATAGATAATTTACCTGATTTTCGGATTGATCTAACTAATAAAGTAAACGTGTAACTGTACGCTAGCGCCTCAGGACTTCTCCAGTGTTCCTAATTTTGGGAACTATTTACAAAATAAAATGTGTCACAAAATTAAAACAAACTCGAAAATTGCACTTAATAGAAGATTAAATTCCAAATGTTAAGGGCAATTCTCTCACTCTCATAACACCTATCGGAATTTCATTGCATGCACATGATTGACATTCAAATTTGGTGAAATCTGGTTCCTCCACATCTGGTCTAACTATTCTTAGTTCAGCAACTGAGGTTATTAGAGAAACACGATACCACTAAATCCGTCAGGAATGATGAATACAACGCTGAAAAGACCGGCAAAAAACTCCAGATCTCCATTTAAACAGAATCTGGCCCACTTGCTGCCTGACGCGATGAAATTTAATCTTTTCGCAATATCATATTTCGCATTTATTATGCTTTTAATAGGCACATCAGTAATCTTTTTAATGGTACACCCACAGCTACTGACATCGTGGGTGTTAGGCTTCTTTTTGTTTAACGCTGTCGTTTAATCTAGGTCTTTTTTGCACTCCGTCCGTATTCACAATCCGTCAGCTACTACTTTGATGGATAAGGCATTTTTACTGACACCAAAATAGCGATATATTTCTCGTCCCTTCTTCAGTTTGGTGTTTTATCTTCAAGACTTCTCATCATAAATTTAGAATCTGCTGCACAATGATTGAATTTGCTGTTAAATCATATCGATGTGGTTCTTCCCGTTTATACACGCCGTGTAACCCGTCTAATAAACCACTAATATGGCTCTAAGTATGGCTGGTACATCATCTGTAAAAATGGAATTACTACATCCTGGGATATATTTAATCAGGAATATTTTGTGCAAATGCATTTTTAATTTTCTCATGGAAGTTGGCCTCCCACCTTTTCTAGGCACAACATTTCACACATCTGAGTCATTCTTGCCGAATAATATCAGCCATTGGCAACTAAACAGCATCGCGCTGTTCTTTTTTTACAGTTTTGTCTCTAAATCTGAACATAGACGTGCGGAAATTCACTGAAAAGACCATGAATTTGCCTTAAATGGTTCCATGTATTGATTATATGGCAAACTTTAAAGAGCCTATGAGCATTTCCTACCCTTTGTGTATACTTTTAATTTTAAAAGGTTAAAAACCGATCACTTCTGGATTGGCGCGGTCGCCACATTTTGTAGGGCCTTTGGCTTCATTATCTAATGTTAGCGCTATTGACTCCAGGTCTGTATCGCTCTTTTGTAAGTCTACAAGCGTCTGCGTGTTAATTTTGTTCCTGAGAGTCCCTGTATGATGCTATCAGTGGCCTAAAAAAATAAAATTAACACCATGCTTATCCCATCTATATATGCTTATTAAATAACGTAATATTCGAATGACCTTTTTACGGGACACTACACACCACAAATTGGACCTGAAAAGCAATTTGACACAAAAAAGAGTATAATTAATGTTCCTGTTACGGAACGATTCAACTATGCACAAAGGAAAACGAAAAATGTTTATAAAATTAATAAACTGTTAGGATAGAAAATTGTTAAATTATCTCTTGAAAAAAGATGCTTACTCCAAGACAAGATACAGAAAATAGAAATTACACACAGTTCTACGATACATGAAGTGGGGAAACAGTTGAATGATTAAATTAAATTCGGCCCTAGGTATGTTAGACGATTAAAATCAATCCTTACGTGGCAAAGTTAACTCATATATTATGTTTGGGTATGCCCCTTGTTTTGCATGAATATAACAATATTTAACAGTACATTAATTTGTATTTGAATCAATAAAGTAGTTTCTGTTGGCCATATAAATTTTATAAAATTCTTCAATAAAAAATTACATATTTTATGTCAGAATAATTAATAATAAACTTGAGTTCATTGATTAATAATGGAACAAGTTTGAAGGCAGTATATATATATATATATATATATATATATATATATATATATATATATATATATATATATATATATATATATATAAACGTAGTATTTTCCATTTTTGCTGCCGCAGTGAGAATCAAAATTTTTATAAACTACTAACTTAGGCGTAAATTTCAATATCACTTTTAATGGCAAATTGTTTAATTACTTATGATTGCTGTATAATAAGAAGTTGATCTACTGAATTTTTAGCATAAATACGTGCTATATATAGAGTTCTGTTTTGAAAGTTATTTGCAGTCCCATTGTTCATTTGATTGATGAATGACGAAATATGAATTTGTTGAATTTGCTAAAAAAATATTATGCAAAATTGTTTCTTTCACAACATAAATTTGACGACAAAACAATAACGTCCATGTATTTTTTTCAGAATACTTTTTAGATGCCAAAACACTCGATCCTGGACAATTTTTTGTATTCAAAGTAATCATAAGAGAAGGATTTCTTTCAGGTAATCTCAGGTAAGTGGCGCTCAAACACGCTGTATTTTAACGAGCCAGATCTTTTGAAATACTTAAAGCCCTTCTATCGCTATCTTATAAATAACGAAGAATAAGAGCTTTCATCTGAATAAATAATATAGTAATATGTGCCACATTTATAAACATTTATTTTAGTTGTTAATAAAAATGACAGACTACCGAAATGTTTCTAAAATTTACGTACTCATAATATGCCTTTAATTGTAATGCGACCAGGATTCCAAAAATTGCATATTTGAACTAAACTAAACAAACTGCGCTCTTTTTGATAGAGTGTTTGCGAAATAGAGAAACACGAATTCTCTCGTCCTAAGTTTGCACTAGTTAATTAGGGATTTTTTCCCCGCCGATTTTTAAAATTAATCCAAACTGTATATTAATTATTTTGACGCTTGAGCAAAGACAAACTGCACTCCATTTTGCATTTGAGATTTTTAGAAACGACTTCATTCTGTTTGTTATTACATGTACAGTGCACGTTCAATAACCTCCACTGTGCTATGGAAGCTATATCATTACACCTGCAGGTTTGTATTGGATTGATAATTGTAATGCTTGATTTTTATTATATACATTTTGCTACTATAAAGTAAATATTGTCTATAGACTAAAATAATTTGAGCCGCTTGACTGATTTCGAATTATTTTGTTGATCCTTCCTTTTATGACAGAATTTTTACGGACGCGGAGATGAAATCAACACAAGGCTCTCATCTAAATACGATAACAAAATAAATATAATGGAAAGTTTTTATAAAATGTAAATATATATTTACTTTTTTATGCAAATTTCCTATGAAATTTACAGAAATAATTTCATGGAAACTTAATTTTTAAAAAATATTTTTACAAAGGTCTTGTAGATGGTCAATTGCCTTTAAGTTTGATATTAATATTAAAATTTATTAAAGAAATCAATGTAATATTGAAAAATTTTAACATTTTAAAATTTATTGAGGATGACAAAACGATTTTTATTGTATGTTAAAAGTGAAAGTTCAAAAGGACGTATATAATATTTTATTTTTAAAAATTTCCTTAGAGCCGTTCTAAGATCTTGGGTAATCTTTATTAATTATCCTAAAAGCTTTTTACATAACCATTTTTTGCACTTACCATTCACAAGAATATTGCTATAAGCAACTGATTCCCATTTTAATTTTCGTTGATATAAGTGCGCTTATTAAAAATCATAATCAATATTTCTCGAAAGATTTAGGTTTACGTGCGCATTAGCACTATAATCTTTTTATTCACTGTCGCATTTCTGCTTAATTCACAAATTTATTTCTTTGATTTCTGCAAAATTATGCAATCAGCTGTCGACATTAAAGCCCCAAGGACAGGAAATATTACGCGGAATCAGCAGCAGGAGAGATTAATGTGCTACAGTTTTATAATTGCTTAAATGCAAGAAACAAAATGAAACCATACTTTTTTGGAAATTTGCGTGCCCACATGGCCTGAAATAAGGATAAATCCCATGTATGTCTTTGACATTTTTCTGAAACTTATCTGTTGATTCTGTCACTTTGCCGAACATTTTTTTACAAACTGTTATCGAAAGGCGCCTCTCATTGACATTAAAAGACACATTGGATAATATATTTAAAGTAATTGAAAATTAATGCTTTAAAATATTATGCTTAATCAAATATCGCATGTCTTACGCGTGATTGGTATGCATTCAATCGTTAAATTTGATTTTTTGTATAATTGAATAAATGATATAAATGAGTACTTACAAATGATTACTTTCATGACTACCGAAAAGTGCAAATAAAACCTAACCGAATATAAACTTATCCACAGTTAGTTAATAAAATCCTGAGTATTTACATTACAACAGTAAATACACTGGGTTTAATTTTTTATTTTATTTACCAGTGTGTTTCACATTTTCCATTTATTTTGTGGACTTCTGTTCCAAATTATACAATTGAATATAAAGCGACGATTTACAATCTCTGAAATTATTCATGTACGACTTACTAATGTGTATACGAATTTTAGTCAAATATAAAATATTTTGTTTAAACCACATGACCCATTTAAGCAAGTGTTTATATTTTTGATAAATGTTTATAAATTGCATTTTATAGTACATGTTTAATTTTAGAAGATACTTGGTGAGACCTCTTTGCATTAGTAATGAAATCATTCTGCTGTCAGAATAAGATCACGACCCTATATTAACCATTAAATAATAAAACAAATTTTACCAGAACCGAATATAACACTGGCAAAATTAGTGATATATATATATATATATATATATTCTTTCTAATTTCTCTAATGCAGATTGCGTTCATGACAAGGTGCGATGATCCTCAAGATTTTCCTTTCTATAGATGTATATAGCTCTGCCGTTTTATGTATTTGAATAGGCACACAATAAAGGTATTTATATGGTAATAAAAGAATTAATTATTATATTATTAAACGATGGTTAAAATTGTTCAAAGCATTTCATATAGGAAGAATATATTCCACTAACATTTGTATGGAAATTCTTTATTATATTTTGACCAACACGAGCTAACTTTAGGAGAAAACATTTTGTTTTCAATTTGTTAAGTAAATCAATTTCATACTGGCGCAAAAGACGTTAAAGGAGCAGAATTTACACTGATAATAGACCCTGTCGTCAGATGTATGAATTGTATAAATATTTAATTAAATAAAGGATATAATGTATATGCACAAGGTAAGCAAAGTCATTACCTGAATAATTCATGAAAATTATACATAAGGCTTGAAACAGGAGAATTTCATGTTGTTTTGCATGCAAGTCAAACTTTAAAATGCATAGGAAAGGCTTTTCTTTAAATTTGGCGAAATGGTGCACAACAGATTTCCAATGCACAAATGAATTTAGTAATAATATGTTTCGTCTTTACCAATATGAGTAGCACAATAACAAACATATTTTAGACAAGGAAGTACACTTTGTATAGCATTTGCAAATAGAACAAAACTGAAAGAAAATTTAGATAATATTTGTTGCACTGTATATTAATATATATGTTATAATGCATTAATGTTTGCGCACCTAGCAAAATATCATTTAAAATTTAACCAAATGGATAAACTGAAATATAAACGAAAGAAAGGTACGATTTCATGTGCAAATTCGTTTCGAGATTACTGGCACGTTATAAGTAGAGGCCGATATTACGCTCTAACCCTATTATATATATCAGTGCTGAATATGGAAAAATTGGACGTTACAATCTCATATAAAAATGTGTGAACCTGCAGTCTTGGAGCCAACTTTAGACACAGCCTTTGACAATGCAACTTCAAAGCCAACTCAATATATAATAACTACGCAAGACTTTGAAGTTTAACATCAATATGGCTATTGTGTCAATACCTTATACCAAAAAGGCGATTGTGGTAAAGATACATGGCAGCAACATGCGGTTGACTAGTCGGCTTTTAGTACCAACAAAATATATGCTAATGTTCAAAAAAATAAATAATTACAACTATTAATGCTCACTATTATTCCAGAAAATCCAAAAATACTGGTCTTGATCGATATCAGCTAAATTCTTTGGAGAAAATCATGTCAACATTCTGCAGCACCCAGTATTACTCCCTAGGCCAAATATATATCTGATTTTAAAATATAGAACAAGTGGACGGCACATTGAATGGTTTACGCATTCGTATTGAAGATGGTACAATTAATTTGATCATATTTCGCAACTCAATAATATGTGGGTACAGGGTCTAATACCCACCTAAACTGAAAATCGCAATTAATCATGACAAAATATGCTAAATTTAATTTATTCTCCAGGTATTATTAGAAATAATTTGTTACTATATGCGCAACAACTCTTACATAATTGCATATATATTAGTTCTCTACAACAAACAGTACCTAACTTTTATATATTTAATGATAGCTCGTTGTAACTTAAGCGTCTATTTTAAATCAAATTGTGAATACACGTGTAAAATTATTCAAAACATTGTTGAAACATCACACGCATATTCTCCAGACGTAGCATTTATATTAATTTTAAAATGCAATAAAGAAGGGAGCTAGCCACATACGAACCTTATGTAAAAACAAATTGCAGTCGGATTTATGCAAGTAGAAGAAGCGTGTCCAGGCATTCAGCTTGAATTGGAAGTGAAACCCAAAATTGATTGGTATCCTTTTTTCACAATCTCTCCTTGTTTACATTTTTCATTCTCTTTTTGACATTCAATTTCTTGTATCTAATAACATTTCTTTTTATTTTTGCAGATGAAAATGGAATTTGTTATGGCTCTCATTTCAAAAAGCTATACTGAATTGAACGATTACCCCAAAAAGTTATAATTCACAACAATCAAGGCCAGAATTTATGGTTTACCTTGAGTAAAGAATGCTCAGAAGCTTTATTCTCAATTTAATCTTGTAATCCTTTGATTTGCTACCATGAACCGTGTCGGTTACAATTGTCTTTGTACATAGAATCCATTCGGCAACCATACTGCTGTTATCGGATGCCGATATAAAATATATTGTTTTCGTTACAGGCTCCGCATATATTTTATATACAGTGCGTTGAACTTGACGTTGCATTTTTGCCGAATACTGCTGTAGGGTTAAGCATTTGTATCGGACATTATACCGCTCATTTTTCCTACATTCTCTAACCAAATATATATCAGGTAAGAGGCGAAATACCGGCTACAACTACGAGTCGTAGGTTAATATGAAAGGAAAGTGCAGGAAAATCGTGGAATAATTTTAAATTTAGCGATATTCTATATAATCCGGCAAAGAGTATCGTAATATGTTATTAAATTTCAATTTAAACAAATTAAGTATAAATAAAAGCAAATTGAGTCGACGAAAAACATTTCATTCGTTTACAACGAAAACAGAAATAATATATTTTGAAAACGGCTTCGTTGTACATTACTGAACACCGTTCAAAATGTCACGTGTGAATTCAAATTATGCTATAATTTCTGTGAATGTACATGAATAATATATTTACAGAACATATATACACACCAGATGCCAATTATTCTATGCGTAACATTATAATTGATTTTGCATATATAAGAATTTTTATTAATATAGAATATTTGAAAAAAATACATAAAAAGAGATTTAAATATGTATTTGTTGCATTGATACTTTAAATTTATGTGGGGAATTATAGAATGCTCGTGTTAAATATGTTTTACACAAAAATATATATTCGCAGCAATCACGCAAAATAAGTGCGCTCTTTAATATATTTATTTATAATATATTAATAAACAAAAATGGATTTAACTTCATTTAACTTAATAACAGTGTTCAATAATTTTTTTTAAGAACATAACAATTAAATAGGTTAGAGACATGCAGTTACAGAAGATGTGATCATCGTCATATTTAAAATTATGGATATGGTTTTGTTTGGTTTATCCGTCGTTTTAAAAATCGCGGATAGATTAAATTTATTATATTAGCTTAGTTACCGGATCACAAACCTAAAATCTATTGTATAATGTATGTTTACTTCAGTTTCTTTTTCGAACTGTTGCCAATAAGTCAATAATGATACATGTAAACACATTTGCAAAATATTCATTATTGTCATATATAGAAACCTTCTTTAATACCATAGGTTTAAGTCACTTATTGAAAGAAATAGAAAAGATGTAGCAGATTTTTATCAATTTCAAAGCGAAACACCAATATATGGACTGCATTTTATGCTTGAACTAGAATTTCCTGCAAATAAGCAGTATATAATAAGTTATTTTGGTTTCCTCTGGAATAAATAAAAAGTAATATCAGCATTTTTATAATCATATTTATATTTTTCTTTTCATATGCTCATGACAAATATTACAAATAATCTTAGTTATTGCTTTCCCAGGAAATGTTGGATAAGCCCAAATTTTCATTTGGTTGAAATGACAGACAGCATGACATATAGATCTTAATGTTTACCAAATTGAAAATATTGTTTTCTAGCGATGAGATTTCATTTTGGACGTATTTCTGAATATTACTACACATAATTTAATATTTTCCTGTATGTTAAAATAAAAAGTTTATTTTTGGTTACAGAAAAAAATTTACCCATTTTAATAGAGTCATAGTGCCTCCTAAATTGTAAATAATAGTATTTTTGTTGTAATCCTCGGAACGCTAATATCTACATATTATGAATTGTCTAAAAACCATATACATAATTAAACAAACATTCGTTGCACGGGCGGTTATAATGATTATTATAGTCAAAGTTACGGTCTTGATATAAGCACCTCACCCATTAATTAATAACATATGTCATTATAAAGAATTTTATAGTGTAGACAAGGCAATTCATCCAGTAGAACGGTTTCGTCCTTATTGGGAACTTATGATGTACTGGCCAGAATTTGCCGAGCACATAACTCGAACCTGGGCACGTCTGCTTCAGAATCTTGTGCTCTAACCATTGAGCTACCTTGCCAAACTTTGCATTACGCAAAATTTTTATTTCTATACTAACTAATATAAATTGGTTAGTCTATTTTTCATTTAGGTGCGGCTCATATGACAACTATTTCGACACAAAGTTCCAACTAACCATCTCAAATCTGTCATTACATAACAAAAACCACTCTTAATTGGGGAAGTGGTATTTAAATGAACATTTATATAATTAAACGAACATTGGTTGCGCAGGCGGCAATTAGAATATTAGCAATATTTTACTTTCCAATTTAATTATACATCGTCAAATTCTTAGATCTTATTTTTATTATTTTATTTATCTAAACATTTGATCAAAATTAAAATAAACTGCAAGACTTATTTACAAATAACTCTCTTTCTAAACTTGTTTTAAACTGTTCATGGTAAGACGATTCGAAATTTCGTATCGCATGAACATATAAATTCATATTTTTACGGCAGCATTCTCGCGTAAATAATTTAACGGATAAAAATATAGGAAATTACTCAGAATTTTTTTAGAATAGAATAGAATATCTTTATTTGGATTCAAACCACACATATTCCATCAAATAATAAAATTGGAAATTGTACAATATATATTAAAAAATTATCACATCACAATAATTGTGCAATTAATCTCATGTAGATAAGTATATCTCACTAGTTGTACAATACAATATATCAATATCAGAAAGTTCGACTGAAAAGAATAATATATACATCATCAAATTAGGAACAATTAAGGTATAATTCGAGTGTAACATTATGCAAAAATTGAGAACCATGACTAGCAATTGATTGTATGTAATGTTAACTAATATGAAGATATAGTGCATAACATTTCAATTATAATAATACAAAACTTGGAAATAAAAATCTCAAGAAAATCTGTTTCCGATAACAATTATCCTTGTCTTTTATTCAACCATGAGAAAGTATTATCATAATCAAAATAAAAAATATCAGCAGGATTGCAGACTTTTTCAAGTTCAGTAGATAAAGTTTTAAAAGACATCTTAGATGGAGGCATTTCTCTAAGCCCCTTCGGCAATTGGTTATAAATTTTGTAGATTTTCGAGAAAGAGAATAACTTGCTCGCTACATTCCCCACCAAAGGAGGAGATATTGCCAAATGTCCAGATCTAGTTCCAACTTCATGACTCTTTCTTATCGGAGTCATATAGGCACCAGTCCACTGGTTCAAATGGAAAACTTTTATACAATAACACATCCTCCGAAACCACAAAGATTGCAATGACACAAACTGTAATCTAGAGGCGTATATAGTGCAAGAAATAGGACTAATATGTTTCACAACTTTTCTTTGTACAGCTTCTATCTTATTAGACAAACCCTTTTTTAATGGATTCCAAGTAGCGACAGCATATTCTAGTACCGGTCTAATCCATATTATATACATTTGAAGTTTTATATCATTTGATAAGATATTTCGATTTATTAGTGCCCATCTTTTCTTGGCACTGCCTACTATACTTTCAATATGTCTCTCAGCAGAAGCTGTACATTGAATAGTTATGCCTAAATCCTTAATTTCTTGCATAAGTTTAATCTCAAACACATCATTAATAACAGCATCATGAAAATAAACATAATGAAAGTTTGTTCTGTTCCCTATTTTTAAAGCTCTCGTCTTTTT